>JAHWFP010012828.1:0-10223 GCA_023313725.1 Lithobius niger
GAACTGTGCGACAGCGGTTGGACGCTTTGTTCCCAGGACAGTGGATCGGTCGAGCTGGCCCAACGGCTTGGCCTGCTCGATCACCAAATTTAACTCCGCTGGACTTTTTCCTGTGGGGCCACGTTAAAGCCCAAGTGTATGAAACCCCTACAACAACAGCTGAAGACCTAAAGGAACGGATACGTGCAACATGTAGATCCATCCCAGCAGCAACATTCGAACAGGTACGACATTCCACAACGTCACGGGCACAAGCATGCCGCAATGAGATGGGACACCATTTCGAGCACCTTCTTGATTGATTTCCATCTTATTTTTATTCCACACAAACGTGATGGTCCAAGTCGGGCCCTTAACCCCCCCCTCTTTTTTGGTCAAAATTAATCCTCCATTTCTGACTCAATAGTCGAGGTTACGAAAACAGTCTTCAAGTTGCAAGTTTGCAGCTTTTGTAGTTGTTTACAAAGTTATTTACGATTAATTTATTTACAAGTTCGTTACAGTTATGTACGCCCATGTTATTTGTTTAGAACCCACTAATAACATGTCTGACCACATACCACACCCGTTGGTTCTGAACAATAAAATGGTGACAGAACATTGTACAAATTTCACGCAATGAAATACACAAAACTGGCTAATACCCGTAAAACAACAAACAAACATGAAATAAACAACGTTGGAGATAACTGTGTACAACAGACCGGAGATGCTAGCTGGTCACTGCCTTCTAACCTTTCCATTTGCTTCACTACTTGACAAGTAGCTCTTGCAGTGAAGTTTATGTGCAAAAAGGGTATTTTGCACATAACTCTGGCGTTTCTACATGGATTTCTATTCTGTTTTTTGGGTTGGCAGTTTTTAATGATTACCTACAATTTTCAAATTTGCACTGATGGTCTACGGTGCTTCCTTTAGAAGTTAGCAACGCGATGACCTTGATGGAGGTCTTCAAGGTCATCGTCTTTACACTCATCTGAATCCCCGCTGTTTACTCATTATTACTATAAACTTGTTTTCAGGATATTTGACACCATTTAGGATATATTCAGGTAGGCCCGACTTTTGGACCACCCTGTATAGTTCGTTCCACATTATGTTTTCAGAAAACTGACTGGATGCCGACTAGTTTTTTTGCACTAAGAGTGCAAAAACATGTGAATATCACACTTGTAGACTCAACAAAGATACTGTTAGAGTTTACGAATGGATGCACTCGTAGTGGAAGAAAACGGCGTCATATAGTCAGTTTTCTGAAAACATAATGTGGAACAAAGTATAGTGGCGGACACTAAAAAAAAAATGTATGACGCATAGCCGACTTCCGTCGCGTACTTTTCTTTTTTAATATTATAAAACTGTTTTCACTAAAATAACAAAAAACTGATGTTCCAGATTTTTGGTGGGTAGGAGTAGTTTTGCTTACGACCGGTCCAATCTGGGAAAGGTGGACTGGGGGGGGGGGGGGGCTGTTAACAAACTGGCAAAAATCAGCCTCACTATTTTATAACGTCTAGTCTTCTACTCAATAAAATTACAGTGCGTTATAGGTATCATCACCGTCTTGATGTGAAACAGAATGAAGTTTTCCAAAGGGCTGAAAAGAGAATTATCGGCTATAATATCACAAGTGCTTCTATGAAATCGATAATTGGTGTGTTTTAGCACCAAAACTCCTTTCCAGAATTATTGGAAAGGAGTTGAGTGCTGAAACGCACAAATTATACATTTCATAGAAACACGAGGGGAGTTCGGTTTGAGAATTTTTGTTTTCTTTCTGAAAAACGATTTTCTCAAGTAATTTCGTTTTACGGTTTCGATTTCGGTTTACTACTTCGATTTTCGATTTACGAAGTAGAAATTTTGATTTGCGATGTTTAGTTTTATGGTGTTTACAATGTCAAGATTGTGGTTGAAAATAATCCTGACAATGTTTATCTCAATTTGCTGTAGCGGTACTAACCCCATCACATTTCGTCAACCACCCTGTAATTTCGTTTGCTTCGACACAGGTGTTTCTTATTAGGCCTAAACGACATTTTAATGTCGCTGATACACCCGTTAAACGTACCCAGACCGAAAAACATCTTCTTGTTTCCATAAAAGGCCGACGATTTACGAAAACGACTTCGTTGCTCTAATACGGGCATAACTACTATGAACGCTGCCGAGAAACAGCTTCGTGTTTCCGTAAAAGTCTGTTGATTATAACGAAAGTGACGTCATTTCTCAAATATGGGCATGATGAGAACGAGAGCGAAATCGCGTCTTCTAAGTGATATATACTGTATACATCTGTGGTTTTGTTTGTCAGCGACCATTCAGAAACGAGTAAAGCTTCAATCTATATAATTACTGAAGCAGAAAGCTCTGCTGTTGGTCTTTTCACCGTGTATTTTTCACTGTAAGTCGGCATAGTGCTCGTTTTGCGGGAAAGAAAACAAAAATGCTCCCCAGAATCTGTGATTTGGACAAAGTGACGCCAGCGTCAGTCTTTAACTCGTGGGCTTTGGACTAACTAACCATACTTTGCTCCATTTGTCAGTCTGCCCAGACTGACGGATTTGCTTTGCCAAAACGGAGCCACATTTTTTTTCATTAACTTCATTCGTCACAGACGACATTATGATAAAATCGGAAAAATATTCAAAACTCGTTCTTGCAGCTTAAAAATTTAATTTGAAAACGAAACTTCAAAAAAAAAAACAGGCACGTTCCGTCAGCTGCAGTTAAAGTTGATGTGTCAAAGAACACGCGTTATTTAAGAACTGGTGAATAGGCAGAAGTTTATTCTACTTCCCTGAAAATATTTTTTATAATAATAATAATAATAATAATAATAATAATAATGTTTAATAATAATAATAACTGCACGAGACCCAAACGGATCTGTATGTGCTACATAGCAATTCAAAAGTTTAAAAGACTAAAATTTTAAAGTACATAGATTACCATTAAATAACCAACTAAAACCAACAGAATACAAACGTAATTCAAATAACAGCCAATAATGTTACAACACTAAGAAGTCATGATCATCCAGTTTTTAATTTTCCTTAACATAGTCGAATAATAAGTTATTTCCCTAAGGTTACTAGGCAGCCATCGCTGGAATTACATAAGCCTGACACCTTTTTCCGTAGGAATTTCTCCACTGTGGAACAGTGATAATAATATAGTAATAATGATAATAATAATAATAAAAATTGTTTCACCAATAATGCACAACCCGTCAGGTAAGGGCCTGTTAACCACAAAAAAAATCAGCCTTGTTAAAATATACAATGTTCCAGTCGAAGTAGGAATGGACCCAATTTTGCTTCCTTTAAAAGTCTCCTGAAGGAGCCAACAGAAAGGGCGGAGACAGTGGCGTCAATCCATGCTGGAACCACCCGAATGCTAAAGAAGTGGTGTCTACAATTTAACTTATGTTTTGGGATAACTAATTTTATGCAATGAACCCTACTTTTTGTGACAGAGCTTCGTTGCATTATTGAGCGCTCAGGTTGGTGTTAACCCGTGCAACATTTTGTAAGCGAGTAGAAGCTCAGATTTCAAACGTCGCAGTTCTAGGGAGTCCAGGTTTAAGAGTTTCAAGCATTGGCAGTATGCTATATTTCTCATACATTGTATTGACTTGGTAAATCGCCTTTGTACAGACTCGATCCTGTAATGTCCTTCAATAGACCCGCCCGAAGGCAGAAACGGCTGCGACGTGTGACTATGTTGCAGATAATCTGGCACAGTCGCAGACAAAACGTGCCGTTTTGACCAAATTTCTGCCGTTTCGCTAATTTTTGACATTTGGACGATTTGGACATTCCAATACACCATTTTAATCGTCTCGACGAGACCTATCCGTTGATGGAAGATCCAGATCAATAGGATAGAGCACTGAAAAGTTATTCAGTAAACACCAATAAATATGCACGTAGCCATATGAAAAAACAGATTAGCTGCAGAAAATTTTTCCCTGACAGTTGGTGTCGCAGACAGTGGCAGAAAATTCTGCTTTGGTGTAGAGCCGTAGACCACAACTGGATAATATACTGAACAAACTAATTATGCTCGTGTAGCTGAACCGGCTCAACTTTGAACCTAACTAATCATTTTTGAATGAGAATATATGAAGAACAAACACGCAAAATAAGTTAAATCCAAAAATTTTTTTTTTTGCCAAAAAACAAGAACAAATATCTACCTAAGCAAAAGCCAACAAAGATTTGATTGTTCAGAACTGTAACTCTAGGGCAAGTGATTACAGAACAAAACAACAATTTCATAACTTTTGTAAAATCCAAAATCTAAAATCTGAAATCTGAACTAACAGAGTTAGACATGTGGTGTCACAGGGAAACTTGCTTAGAATCACTTGAACAATCCAGAAATGCAATAAAATAATTTTTCAATTTTTTTTTTGCTAACAAACAAAGCAACTTGCAAAGCAAACATTTGATGGCTTTTCGATGTTCCTCTTTATTTCCGCTAGGAGCAATAAAAATTACACGTCACTCACTAAAAAAATATAACAGAAATATAATATAATATATAACTCACACACACACAAAAAAATAACAGGGATTACAGGGTGTTGAACTAAACCTGATTAAACTCGAATGTTTGTATCATCACGTGATTCTCTCGTCCTTCTAAAATTTAGCCAATGCACCGAAACGGAAAAAAAATTGACTTAATCGAAACTCGATGAAGCATCAGAGCCTTCACAGATCTCCCCAACGCGATCTGCCAATTGAGCGATCATTGCGTGGGATAGGCTCGGACTGGCTCTTGTGCCATGGCACAGGCGCCCTTTGACTGCCACACATTTGGTGCCCTTTGGATAATTTCTCATTTTGAAGAAACATTATTGCTGTATTTTGGGTTGGTTAACTGCATGTGATCTTTCCTTTCAGTCACAAAACAACTCCACTCTTCCGGCCTCCCATACCGCTCCCCCCCCCCCCCCAACCATCTTGCGTTGCAATCGCAATGACTCCAACTCCGGAATACGCTTTACCCACACTAAGATCTGCAAGCATCCTGAACAGGGGAAATCAAATGACCCCCGCTGTCCGTCCAATCGTTGTTACCAGAAGAAAATGGGGTCTAAAATAAAGGGCAAAAAAGATTGGTAGAATTAACAAAATGCGGGGAAGATCGTCTTCAAAGAAAAAAATACCCCAGCAAGAACGCTTCTGGTCTACGTTCTGTAAAAACGTGTAAGATTATGTTCATTTTTGGCTATTTTTAAAACACTTGGCTATTTTTAGCTCAAATTTAAAGAAAATGTATAAGATCGTAAGACTGAAAGCCAAACGGTTTTATTCAAGTACACAATTGGTGTGACTGAAGAAGCCGTCTTTATAGTATTTGTTCCCTGCAGTCTGTTAGCTCCAGAATAACAAGGAAGTGGGGAAGTGTTTGGGTGTGTGTGTGTGTGGCCGGGGGGGGGGGGGGGAGGAGGAAATCTACGAGAAACCTTTTCGAACAAATATCGAAAACAGCATATCGTTGTCCCTTCCGTCCACTATCCACCCACCAGCACGCCATGTCTTATTTACATTTGCATAAATTAATTTGTAAATAAACGGGAGTCTTTTTCCACCAGTTTTTCTCCATACAAATTTAATTCCTCTCAGCCAAATAAACTCTTTGTATTTTTGCCTTAATATCCTCGTAAATCACGATCAGATAGATTAAATAATAGTGAGCCTAACCTATGTGCAAACATGCTATAGGGGTATAGCAGGACGCACACGTAGCAGCCACTGCGCGGTGCGCCTTGCAATTACATGCGCTGCGTCTGCACTCTCCCAATAACCGCCTAAACTCGGTATTGGAAGAGTGCCAGCAGCCAGGCAGTAAGGTGGCTCCTACTGAGAACCAGTTGGAACCGCACTGCACCTGTTAGCCTGTCACGTGACGTAAAGCCTCAGGCCACATCCCATTGTTCGGTCAAGTATAAAAGCTGGCCAGTTTGAAGGAATCGAGTTAGCTGGTGTTGGAGAGGCAAACTGGAAGAAAAAAAAAACTAAATCGATATAAACACTCCCCGTTATTTTTACGCGAAAACTACAACCGAAATAAAAAGTACACGCTGTTATACCTCCCTGTTTTGATACGACGTACAACCCTGAACGGATACGACGGTCGTTCCACCTGACCGGCATTATTTTTGGGGTCGGGGGGGGGGGGGGCGTGTGCCTCCCCCCCCCTCCCCGTCTAGACAGACCCGGCGACTGGGAACCTCTTGAGGCCACGCCAAACTCAGTCGTCGGAGCTCCCTGAAAAAGAAGTGCAAGTCGTCTGTCTGGAGGTAAACCCAGGGTAGGTTCGAGGGTAGAATTTGAAGCCGATGCCTGATATGTGATGCTATGTGCATAGTCCCCTAGATATGCAGTAAGGAGTGAATAAGAATTGAGCTTGACTCCAAACTCATCGTCCACTTCCTTAGCACCTCACATATGTAGGTAAACATATATGCGGCGACGTCACGTAGCATCGAAATTGGAATAGCCTAGCTTTCTACTGAAACTGGGAGAGATTGACATGCTGTCTATTTTTTTTCTACAATCATGATAAAATGGAGGCTCTGTCTTCCGAATCGATTTAGTCACGATGGCCATGTCACAAAGTTGGATCACAATTCAATTTGGCCAAAAACTAATTTAATTTTCTGCTGTTGGTAGTTGAGAGTGCGTAGAAAATGAAGTTAACCCTACTGAATTATTTCCGTTTACTGTGGATAGGCCAGCCTTACATAAAATAATTTATAGTCGCTGTAAGCGTGTAGTGAACCGTTGTACTGAAATAGACAGGCTTTTGGGCCAGCTGTTTTCCTACGTATATGTAACTAAATAATGTATTCATTTACGGTGTGTTTTAAAACGGCGTGTCATTATTTTCACTCACTACGGTCTAGCTTCACTACAAAAACTGAATAAATGGTACATTTATTTATTACAGTTTATTTCTGCGTTGATTTCAGTTCATCTGCTATTTTGGGCGATAACCAGAAATTGAACCCTTTGGTCTTTCTGCTGTATGAATTTTTGTAAAAAGCCAAATGTACTAACATTAATGAATAAAATTCCATGTGTGAACACAACAGCACGTTCAAGCCACAAATTCAGGAAACGCTACCTTTCAAAACCAACACACCGAACGAAACCAAAGACAGTGAAGTGACAGTGAAGTTCAACCAGTGAAGCCAGAAGCTCATCATTGCAATGTCGAACAAGTTGAGAGATAACTGGAGGGAAAAGCCAATTAATCAAAGGCATAGCTGGCATACATTATATGATGAGCAAACATGCAAAACAAGTTAAATCACATTTTTTTTTTAATTGAGTTTGATGGCTTTCATACAGTTTTTGTAGGATGGAACCCACATACATTTCTATCTGTCCAAAAAAAGTGAAAACTTTTCCTTTTGTCAAGCAAAATTCTTGATTCATGCAAATCAAGTTAAATCATGAGCACCGTTTTGAAAAAACAAAGTTAAATCCTGCGACTTAGAAAAATTGAATAATACTGTTGGACTTAGCCCAAAACACTAATAAAAAAGAAAATTATTTTATTACATTTCTGGACTATTCAAGTAAATATAAGCAATTTTCCCTGCGACACCACACATCTAAGAGTCTACATTTTACAAAAGTTAAGAAATTTTTTATTGTTTTGTAATCACTTGCTCTTGAGGTACATTTCTGAACAATCAAAATCTTAGTAGATATGCAGCTTTTGCTTGGGTAGAAATTTGACTTTTTTGCAAAAAGGTATAACTTTGGATTTACCTTGTTTTGCATGTTTGCTCTTCATATAACATCTTGTTTAAAAAGAAAAAAAACGCAATCGTATGTGTGCTAACAATACTGTACTCTGCTAAAATTTTCTAATTTTCAGATTAGAAACTTAGTAATAAACGGCTTAGGTTTAAAGCTGTCAGCAATGGTTGTAAAACGAGCTATAGGATGCAATATGGCAGGGACTATAATGCCATGCAGGCTGGGAAGCGAACATCAGGAGCCGGTCGTTGAGCAAGCTTCCAGGAGCACTGGAGGTAAAAATATAAGCTTAGTTTGTCAAGCCAATGCAGTGAGAGCGGAATTCTTGGACCTGAAAATGTTCAATTTTGGGGATTTGTTGGCAGCTGCTACAATTTTGAGCAAGTGGAATTAGCAAATATCTATATGTCTTATAAATGTCTTTCCGGTTCCTGTTTTCTAGAAAATTCTGGAACTTTCTATTACCCATAATACTTTATTTCGCAGTTGTCGGGGTAACAAAAGGGTATAAAAGAAATGTTCAGCGATGAAAAATCAGTTAGACTGTAAGCCAGTCGTTGTCTGATTCTCTTCCCCTGCAGGGTCCTCCAAATTAGGGACCCCCTTGCTGTTAAGCCTTTTTCCTAAACCTAGTCTAATTTTTTGTTCACCCGACTTAGCTATTTTCGACAGGAATCTTTTCTTTTCCGATTTAAAACCTTAACACATGTTTCGCAGCGTAGGGATTGAACAAAACAACGTTTTTATAACCGACGAAAATGTACATTACCTATTTTATAACAGTTCCCACTGTGAGCAGTTAATTCCCCTGGAAGTTGTCTTCCCTGCTAGGCTCGTATTACTGCGCATGTCCAGAAGTAGGTAAGCCTTAATAAGCTCTGCGCAGCAGATCATCTTCATCTTTCTCCTAGGGCGTTCACTGTGTGTGGTCGCTCTCGATTCGTCCCCGTTCGATCTGCTTCCTCGTCGATCCACCGTCCTTCTACGAGCTGCTTCCTCATCAATCCGCCATCCTTTTATGATCAGCCATCTTCCGCGATCCGCTTTCACGATGACTTCGTCCATCTTGCAGGCTGCTGCCAACTTCTCTGGACCACCATTGGTACCCGAGGTTACTTCGAGCCAGTCTGAAGACTCTTCTTCAACGACCGGTCTGATACCTTCTGGGACTTTGGTCCCACGTCCAGATTTGCCAATTCAAGAAAGTTTTCATGAATCGATCCGTCGCCTCCATCTTTCTCACATGGTGCCACCTAGACGCTTTGGTCGTGCTTCTTCATCAAGGATGACCCTGCTCCGACCTCCCCATGCTCCGCCCTCAGTCGCCTTTCCGAGCCTTCTCTCCCATTTCTCAACAGAAGAATGGAGAGGAGCGTTCCGGACCCGTGGTCCGTCCTTATCCGCCCCACGCCCACTACAATTGCCTTCACTGGTGACAACGATCCCTCTCGGGTCGACAGCGACAGCCTCTTCACGGTTTTTGCCTCCACTGTCCTTACAGCTACCCATGCCCTTCCGACATTCTCTCGGACATTCTGCGATTCAACAGACAGTCCCATCACCCGGGCCTAAAGGATCAACACCGTTCCTTCCATCCGCCTCGACCTCTGCGTCCAATCTCTACTGCCTCGGTGCCCCGAAAGAGAGGGTCGCAACTACGACATTCACTACACGACCTTGTCACCCCTCTGATATCCGGATTACTTACCATTTTGCCATCATTATCCACCAATGCTTGTTTGGTCCAAGCTGCTCTCCATTTCTGGCATCACCCCGCTCCCTCCAGGACCCTCAACGATCCCCTCACCTGTTTCAATTCATCGGACTGTGCTGCCGGATCCTACCTGGGCCTCCTGCACTTCGGCTGTTACGCCTCCAGGTTCCCTCTCTCCAACTGCACCTCTGCCTTTGTAAAAAAAAAAAAAACACAACAAGAAAGAAGAAAGAAGCAACAACACACAAGACAGAATATACCCTGCTCAGCAACATTTCGATAATCCTTCGGATCACGATCCTCCCTTATTTGCTTTCTTCCGACACTTTCTTCAGAAGTGGACGGTGGAGGCAGGACCAGCCCAGCTACCCTCACCTAGCGTATTATGACTAACATCTAGTGACCCCGTGCCTTAAGGGTTTGGACCTCGATGGTCCCACATTTTCGACAACCCTGACCGACAGCATTTAGATGATCCTTCGACGATCCTAATTCTCCTTTCTTCCGATACTCTTTGCGGGAGGCAGGACCAACCCAACCATCCTCACCTGGCATATTATAACTGACATCAAGCGATCCCGTGCCTTGGGCTTTGGACCTCGATGATCCCAATTTTTCCACCGACATAGTCACTTCCTCCTGAACTCGTACATCACGGCCTGACATATCTTGGCAAAAAAAAAAAGGACGACCATATATGGTAAGTATCATTATTCCCAAGT
>JAHWFP010012830.1:0-29396 GCA_023313725.1 Lithobius niger
CTTTTCAACGCAGGTCAAACGAACTTTACAGAACACGGCAAATTAAAGCATCGTTACTTCCCTAATAATAGTCAGTAGGCTTTTTCGACGTAATTCAATGAAATAATAATATTTAAAAGGACACCCTGCCTACCTTATAACATTCCGCCTGCCTTACGACGGCTACACGCAGATCGCCATCCGCGCATTACCGGAGCCAAGGTCGTCTGGTATGTAGCTGCGTTCCTCGCAGCGAGGAACGTAGCTGCTGTCTCGGTTGGCTTTGGGAATAGTACACGAAACAGCATCAAGTTAAAGATTGTGTCGTCACAAACCGGAATGATTCTCGTATTTTAACATCACAATTTTTAATTTTCTAGGCTAGTGTCTTATAATTTTGCTTCGGTGATCTATTGGAATAATTAATTTTAATTTTTACCACATCAGTCTTTTAGATTTTTTGGTTTATGGTAATTATTAGAACATTTGTATATGCTCACACAGAGATGAAACGTCATGATAACTGTAAGCGCGCAAAGAATCTTATACGTGTAGAAAACAGTAAAGTTAACAATTATTCAACAAAAAAATCTCCTAGACGCCACATTTTAAAACGGATTTTTACCAAGGGATTGACTAACGGTAAGGAAATAGACCTTTGGGGTCGTGCTTGATGTGGTGGATCGAGAAAAATGACGCTGGGAGGTATATCCCATTAATCGTCGCATTTCACATGCCCGTGTCCACCATTTTAACACGCCTGCGTCATGCCTGCCTGTTGCATGAATGAGTAGGCCGAAACTCTCGAACCCAATTTTCCGTTACCTGCTACTTACGAAATTAAAACGGCAGATAAAAATTAGACGAAAAAAGCTGAAAATTAGGCCTAAAAGCTTAACACATTTTTAAACCTGCAATTGTGATGGTTACAACCTTTAGATTGTACAATAATAGAAACGCTGTTGCAGTACGTGACGTGTACGGTAGCAGTGGCGGAAGTGTACAGAAGCCCAGTGGCGACTAGGTAGTCGTTTACGCGACTTGTTTTTTTTTTTTTTTTTTAGATGTGTTCACTTGTTCCCTAGAAGGCTTTAGGTTATGCGTTTTCATCAGTGTAAGCCGTTTTCATCAGTGTAAGCTCTAAAACGGTTCGAGAGTAGGAGCCTATACATCCACGCACATGGCGACGAGACTATTTTAAACGTGGGTCGTTAACGAAATCCTTTTTGTTTTTACGGTTGCGTGTTATCCTTAGGGTTAAATGCGACGATCAAATGTTATTATTTCATTGAGTTACGTCGAAGAATCCTATTAGCCGTAAGCAAGCAACGATGTTTTAATTTGCCGTGTTTTTACACAAAAGTTTTGTCACTGACACTAACGGTGAACACCGTGTCGTCTTTATCTGGTAACATTCCCAAGTTGAATAAAGGTAAGAACTCATACCATCGCCTCACGGCCTACTAAGGCAAGGCCTTACATTAGCACGAAGGCATAGCAATATGAGAGGCATTATTAGCCACGACTACCGCCAAGACCCCGCGTTGGCTTAGAAGTGAGCAGATGTAATATCTAGTTTAACTTTCTAATCGACAGTAAAGCCTATCCCTTAGGTTTCTGCACCAAGGTTTCAGATGGCCATTATCCCCGCTCTGTCCGCGTTGCCACAAACACTCACACCGCAACGCGACACAAAGTAAAGCGATCGCCACGTAAACGTTGGTATGGTAAAGTTTTCATTGGGACGTCAAGTGGAATTATTCAACCATACATTTTAATTTTTAGGCGGGGGAGTGAAATTTATGCATCATAACATTGTTCGTCGTATCCAATTTATGCTCGACACACCCTAATTAAATAAGCGTTTATATTTCCACAATGTATAATTAGTGCCGATTTTTTTCATTCCGATAATAATTGTGATTGCACAGAAGCGAGCTAACTTCGTGTTCATAGTTTCAAAAACAGGACTTTTTTTTCACTCATTTTACTTGTTTTTGTTTTGTTTATAAAGTTCTAATACAGTGCGAAGAGCACGAGTCGATACTGTATCACTGTTGATTTGAAGCTTTTCTTTTCTCTTAACGGGGTTTCCACGAAAAATGCTGAAATACATTTCCCCCAGTTTTTCCAGAGTACACACGACGTAGTATTATTGTATATAACTCTTATGCTGGAGTCTTAATGGGTTAGCTGCAAGGGGCACTTCAGAGAGAAACAGAAGGGCGTCATACTGAAGCCGATGCTGTGAAGAGTGATTTCTTAGACCTAAAACGCGCGATTTTTGTTGTTGGAGAAAACAACGTAATTTTAAGCCTAAGAAATCCGATCTTCCGTTGTTTTTCCATTTTTATGTAGTGCACCTTGTAGTTATGCCCTCCAAAACCCATACTGATGTCAATCTGGTGCCAATATGGCGGCAAATGTCATTGCTCTATTTGAGATCAGTTTCCAGGCTATTTACCTTAAGGGTGCGTTTATGCAACGACCCGTCTTTGCATTCTCGCAGCTAGAAACTAGAAATCATCTGAAATTCCAACATGGCGGCGGTTTCTGGCTCTGCCGGCTCACAACGAAAACAGTCAATAATGCGAGTTCAGAAGCGGCTGGAGAGTGTTTCGTGAGGAAGAATTCTTTATCTTATTGTCACTCATTATAAGACTGCAAACATTTTCGCACACGACGTCGGATTTAGTTAATCCAGTTAACGTCGTTGTCATAGCAACAACACATTTGCCATAGTGATACAATTCTAACTGCGGGAGTGCAAAGGCGCCTCATTGCGTAAACGCGTCCCAAGTTTAGTGAGATCGGACTTTTTTTTTTCACTCATCTTACTTGTTTTTGTTTTGTTTGTAAAGCTCTAAAACAGTGCAAGAGCACGAGTCGATACAGAAGGATTCAGAACATTTTAACACAGAGGAATTCGAAAGGAATCAAACGGATTCAATACAGGATTCAGGATTCAATACAGAAGGGTTCGGAAGGATTCAAACCAGAGGGATTCAGTAGGATTCAATACACAAGTATTTGGACGGATTCAATACAAAGGATTCAGAAGGATTCAAACTAGCGGGATTCAATACAATATTCAGAAGAATTCAATACAGAGGCTTCAGAAGGATTTACTTGCAGAAGGAGTTCAATACAGAAGGATTCCATACGAAAGGATTCAGAAGAAGCATTCAATATAGAATGATTCAGGCGGATTCAATACAGAAGGATTCAAAACAGAATGATTCAGGAGTATTTAATACAGGATTCCGTAAAGAAAGATTCAACCCAGAAATGAAGGATTCAGGCAGACACAATAGTTTACCACAAAATATTAAATAATTTGCTGAATGCACATATGTGTAGACATTAAACAAATTATGTTTCTTTTAAGTTTCCAGGTTTCTTTGTGAAAATCGGACAATTCCCTGATTTTTCCCCTACTTTCATAGGTACTTTAAATTGCCTGAGTTTTCCAGTTTGGTGGGAAAGCCTGTCAAAGGAACGTATCTCGATTTTTTTTGGCTCTTTTTCAAAATTCTTGGATTTCTTAAATCTGTTCCATAAATCATTAGCGTAGGTAATTGAATACAAGTATCCGTTTTGGGCTAAAGATTCTCCTGCTTTCAATTTAACAAAAAAAAAGAGAGAAAGCTCCAATCTTACAAATTTTCCAAACACACAGGAATTTAACAGGGTGGTGTTTAAAAAGCTCATGATGAAATGCCCTGATTTTTCTAGATTTTCCAGACCACTACTGACATTTTTCACCGATTTTTTTTTTTTTTTTGGTCGATGGAAGGTGCAGTGCATGACTAAACATTTTTTTTTCACATTTCACTCCAATCACAATAACTATATTGCATTACTTTGCTACATAATTTTAATTTTAATTTTAATTTTAACGTTGGATGGCAGTTAGCGACCACCAGGTCCTTGCCATTCCGGTTGCGTTTGCAACAAACTATTTTTATTTATTATTTATTTTATTAAATCAAAAATTGCTCTGTTTTAAGTGTTATGGGTAAAGAGTAAGAAAAAGCCATAATCTGAACAAAACCACAAACGCACTTACTACGTATTGTGTACGCGGTTTATTTTGAGTCCTGCAGGTATTTTATGAGCGGCTACGTTTTCCTGGAGGGGGCAGCATTAATCGACGGCCGCCATTGTTTTTGTAACCATCTTGGATATCAACAAGGCACTCTGCTACCAAAAACATACAATTGATCATCTGTGTCGTTCTGGGGCGAACTCAAGATAGGCCGCGGACACTATAACGTCCTAAGTAATTAGGCCTAAGTAAGCGAAAATTACTTAGGCCTAAGCAGTTTTCGCTTTATCAGAAATTAAACAAAAAGGACACGACGTTTTGACTGAAATAAAGTGAAGGTTTTAAAAGTAAAAAATGAAATCCGAATTAGCTAGTCTTTATGTATAGGTGAAAGAGATTTTCCTGAAAATGTTCAAAATCCCTGACTTTCAGTAAATATTTATTAAATTCCCTGATTTTTCCCTGAATTTTTCCATACTTGAATTTTCCAGTTCGAACGCCACCCTGTATAATCATAAAATGTAAGTGCACATGCAGTCGGCTTCGCCTTATACCTCAATGTTTTTAAAAAGTAGATTATATTCAAACACTTGTTGCCAGCGATGTACTGTTTCAACAACCGAATTGGAGAACAAACTTTAAAATAAAAAAAAAAAAATTGAATCCCTACGGCTGCAATGAAAATCACTCGTTTCAATTTTAAAAAACCTATAAATAATTCATCAACAGTTTCACTTCAAAAAACGTCCAGTTTCAATCGTGATACAGTTGCCGGCCACACAACAACCAAGCCAAGATAAATTTGACCGACCTGATGTTGAACTTAAAAACATCCCAATTACATCGCGACGACTATAATTTATCACTGGAAATACCTATAAATCATGTTGTGAAACAAACGGTCGCTATCATCGTATAACGTCACCCTGCACTCGTCACCACCACCCCCTCCCCCCCCCCACAAAAAAAAATAAACCACGTCCAAGCTAAATACGATGACGTCATAATTTTCGGTAACCATTGGTTCAGACCTCGTTGTTTTTTTTCAACCTCGTGTAATTTTTTTTTCTTTTTGATTCTCTTTTATTTTTATTTTACCGTTTCTTTTTTTCTTTTTTTTTTCTTCTTTCCTTTTGGTTGTATTTTTCTAAACTACTCTTTCTGCAACCGCGAGCGTTCCCCTTCGCCTTTTCCACCGTCCTTTGTCTGCCGTTACCATAGCGACCAAGCGTAAACAAACGGAGCGGGCGGCACTGGCGTTCTGGCTGTGCGCACCACCACACGTCATTATCTCCGGAGCAGCTGAATGCGCGGCAGCACGCTCTTCCGGGCGCGGCCCATTCATGTGCAGGGGGGGTTTCGGTACAAGGGAGCATTGCAGGGCAGCCATGGGGCAGGGGGAGGATTTAGTACTGGCTGCAGAGGGGACGGAGGGGGAGTGTTGGGGGGGAAGGGGGAGAAGTTGTGGACTAAGGGGGCACGAGCCGAACTAGGCACTTGTCACGGCTCGGGAGACACAGTGACGACTGGGGTGGGGGAGGGAGTAGAAATCGTAAAAAAAAACAGAGGGGTGGGTTGCGAACCGGGTAGAGCTGAGACCATCAAGCATGGTTATTTCTTAGCTGTTGTTTTTTTTTTTTTTTACAGAGCGAACAGGTATCGCTCTATAGTGACACACCCACGTTCATAGTAAATTTTTCAAAAAGTTTGCACTCCGACTCAGAAGCAGACGATTTGAAAAATGCGCCTACGCAAAGTGGGCTTTTCCTGAGCTCCATGAATATTGGTCAAAGTTCCCCAGGCTTCAGGTAAACTGGACACCAAACAAACAAATAAAAATAGGAAGAAGCAAAAAAAAAAAAAAAAAACAATTAAATAAACGAGGCAGAAACACAAACTACCGTTGCTTAGAGCCGGTTTTTTTTTCTTGTAACCCTAAGGAACAAATGCAACAGTTCCAGGCAGTTGGACTGTTCGGATGGTGTGAGAGACAATCTTAAAATTATCAAGTGGCTCCTTATGGCTCAAAGACGTTCTTTGCATTCTCTTACAATCGTTTACAAGTCTCTAAATCACAAAAATACGTCTTATTTGTTTACCGTATTTAACTTTACACTGGCTGATCACAGTTATCCAACAAGGTTCAGTCATGGCTGCCCCATCACTTCCCCTCACTGTCGCACTACTAAATACCAAACGTCGTTTCTAGTTCAGAGCACGAAGTTATGAAATGATTTCCCCGAAGCCATTAAAACTATCCTTGTGTTGGAGCTTTCAATGCTCAATTATTCCGTCACTTGTTTAACTCATAACTTGGTCACCACCCCCCTTCCACTCTGTTCCTGTCCTTCTCTTTCCTTTTTGTCCCTACCTCCCTTCCCCCAACCCCCATTTTCTTGTTTACTTTTAGGTTTTGCTATTGTCTGTTGATATTGTAAAATTGTCTTTTTCGAGATAGACGTAAGAATGTGCCTAAACCTCGCCCTTTATGGCACAATCAATTTTCCCCCCGCATTATTTTGATCACCTGTACTTTAATGTGCTACAATAATTATCATGATTATTCTCCTGAACGAATTTATAGTAAAAACAGCTCTACAACCCATCCCCCACACCTTTTTCCAAGTTTTCAAATCCAGTCAATTCTCGTAACTTGGAAGCTGGACATGACAATAGATACGTTGTAACCGCCGAGCATTCCAATGATGTAAACATCGGATTTTAAGGAAGCCATGTTTTCATGCTTCCATTCTCCGCTTACGTCTCGAACTGTGACCAACGCTAATTATTTTCGGAGAAGATTGTGATTTGTTAATTCTACCCTTTGATCCCAGTTTTCGTATTTAATTCATTACGGCTAAATTGGCTGTAAGCGTTTAAGGCTGAGCTCTCTGCAATGTTCGGAATCGCCTGTAGAAACTTTAAACTCCAGGATTTTTTAATTCAAGGACTCGTCAGTGAAAAGTAAAGGAATTTTCAATGAAAATTCAAGGGCTTGTCAATGAAAATTCAAGGAATTGACAATGAAAATTAAAGGATTTGTCAATGAGTGTTCAAGGAATTGTCTACGAAAATAAAAAGAATTGTCCACGAAAATTCAAGAAATTGTTAATGAAAATTGAAGTAATTGTCAATGAACGTTAAAGGACTTGTAAATGAAAATTCAAGGAATTGTCTACGAAAATGCAAGGAATTGTCCACGAAAATTCAAGAAATTGTTAATGAAAATTGAAGGAATTGTCAATGAACGTTAAAGGACTTGTCAGTGAAAATTCAAGGAATTGTCTACGAAAATACAAGGAATTGTCCACGAAAATTCAAGAAATTGTTAATGTAAATTGAAGGAATTGTCAATGAACGTTAAAGGACTTGTCAATGAAAATTCAAGGAATTGTCAATGAACGTATAAGGACTTGTCAATGAAAATTCAAGGAATTGTCTACGAAAATACGACGAATTGTCAATGAAAATTCAAGTAATGGTCAATGAAAATTCAAGGAACATAACCGAGCAACTCGAAAACAAAAACACAGTCAAAGACACATTTGTATAATGAAAAAGAACTACAGAAAAAAATAGTATACGACAGATATATATTAACAACTACTGTAGGCTACTTTTAAACGAGACGGAACGCTACGTAAAGGCAACGTAAATAGGTTTGCATCCATATTTATTTAACTACTGTACTTTTTGAAAAATCACCAAGAAAGCATGTTAGCTATTAGCGATACGTCATGTACACAATTGTTTTGATTGCGAATGATGCAATATCTGTAGTGAACTGGGGAAAATGACTGGGTCTACAGAGCGCATTGATACCACTTACATGTTTTGAGTGTTTTAGATAGGCTGCTACGGTTAACAGTGTTCAGAAAGGCTTTTATATTCAGAAAGATAGATCCAGCATAGTTCCAATAGATCCAGCATAGTTCCAATAGATCCAGCATAGTTCCAATAGATCCAGCATAGTTCCAATAGATCAAGCATAGTTTAGACACGGTTTCCATTCCTAATTTCCCTGAAAATTTCCCCGTTTTCCAAATACAATCACAGGTGTAGTATAAGACATTTATTTAGGGAAATAAAAACCGTGCTTGATGGTGTTAGCAACCTTTTCCGGAATTTGAATAATAGCCTGATTTTTTAAAGAAGTTAAAACGTATTGTTAATCTTAATTATTATGTCTAAGCGGTCACCCATAACGCCTTGAGTGGGGGGGGGGGGTGGAGGGAGGAAGCATCCTAAAAAAAAACACAGTTACAAGACAGGGTAGAAAGCATGTTCCCAGCCGCACGAAGATCCCAAATCGGTCAGCTTCCTCATCCGTAAACCAAGCAAATGCTGGTTCGAAACCCACGACTGACCTAATTCCTTTAATTTTTTTTTAATTACTAGAATTTAATTCAAGATTCCTCGTATTTGTTTTAGTTCCATTCCTATGTTTACACAAGTTTGTATGCTTTCTCTCTAATTTCCCTGATATTTTCGTCATATTTTTTTTTTATTTTCCGTGACATTTCCAGGTTTTCTTGCAACCATTTCGAGCATAAACCTCCGGAATTCTCAACGTTAATGTAAACGGAAATCTTTGAAAACTCGTGCTGCTTGCTGCCTTCGTATTTTTGAAATTGTTCGTAGCGATCTCATTAATGTTATTGATTACCGGCCCATTTCGCTATCCTTAACATAAATGTAGTAATTCAGCTCCGTTAGATGTCGATTTAAAAGTTTTTTCCCCACATTTTTAAAATGTTCGATTTTCCTGCCGCTAGATGGCGTGGACTAGCCTACCACTCTGCTGCGTTCCACCTAATGGCTTACGTTAAGCAACGCTATCCTCTAACAGCTCTTCACTGTGCTTGACTGCTCGTAAGAACGGCGTTAAATTTGGTCAGCAATGTGCTCTTTGCTGAACGACGCCACCTTTACGTCCTTGAAATATCTCAACAAGTTGCGCAGGCAAGCCAACCACAACCAACTACGTTCCTTTGAGTTCGTTTCTGGCTTATCCTCCGAAAAAAGAGTACTACATTTTTGACATGACAAAGAAAAACCTCAATTTGTTCAATAGTCTTTCAAAGCAAAAATCAAGAAATGGAAAGAAGTGCCAGAAAACGGTGATAATCTGGGAGTTGACAACAAAGAAAAATGGGCCAAAGCTACTTTTTTAGGAGGAGGGCGTTCGATATTCAATTATTATTGACAATTTTCAACATACATGAGTAGAAATTGCGTGTCTTGCCTCCCGACTCCACACCAGTTCTCGGACGTGTCAGGAAGATATAACCTCTTAGCATTGCTGTGATAAAATAAGGTTTCGGCGATGTTAGGGCACGTTTACGCAACCACTCGCTTTTGCAGTCTCGCAGCTAGAAGCTAGAAATCACCTCAAATTCCAACATGGCGGCAGTTTTATGTCTGCCGCCTCGCAACGAAAACAGCAAATAACGTGAGTTCAGAAGTGTTTGGGAAAATTGTTTCGTCATGAGAAATTCTTTATGTTATTGGCACGGATTATAAGACTGCAAGTATTTACTCAAACGATGTCGGATTTAGCTAATCCATTTAGCGTTGTTACCATGGCAATGTCATCGCGATTGAGTTCTAGCTGAGAGAATGCAAAGGCGAGTCGCTGCGTCAACGCGCCATTAAATCAACAGGCTTGGAGCCAGGAGCAGAAACCTGCTGCTTCTCTCGCAGACGGCCTTGTGCAAACGGTGGATCACGAAGCAATTTATTCTGTGCTGATATCAATTGTTCTTTCAGAATTTAGGATTATAAAACAGCGCCAATAATCGTGCCTGACCTATACCAAGTGAGTAATCCTAAAATTGTTGACCTTTAAGCGTCACAAATCAAGCTCGTTGGGGGGAAAATTCCCCGGATTTAAACAAATTTCAATCTCCTGTTTAAACCCGTTGGCAGGTTAGCTGGACACACAAGCCCCAGCTCGCCAGTTGCACACTACAACGCTTCATGTAGAGGTTTCAACCAGGTCACATACAACACGCCGTTGCCATAGTTACGGTTGTGCGTGGTCGCTGCTGGTGCTGCTTTTGAAGGAGGGGAGGGAGAGTGGGGGGGGAATGCGTATGTGTGTGTGGGAGGAGAGGCGGGGATTCCTGGGAAACGAAGAGTGTCGTTGTTTGAAATCCTGGACTTGCAAGGGGAAATGCCAAGTGGATGGACATGTCAAGGCTTTAGCGTCGGTCGGCTGGACAAAATTTGAAAAAAAAGAAAACTCTCAAAATAATAAGCAACCATAGAAGCAAACAAGTAACTACGGGGCACTTTGAGTTGCAGTTGAATGGCTTCTTGGGAGAAATGAAAAAGGTCTTTGTGTGCAAGGCTAAAGATTCGATTCCGTTTTGAGCTGAATTCTTCCTCTCCACGTCTTCTTTGCGGAATAAGCTTTACAAAATAATACGGTAATCCGCCGACCCCAGTTTCTCCAACATAACGCCGTGAGTTTTAATCCAAGAATTTTCAGTGATGAGCGGGCCGAAGTAGAAGTCGTTATTCGATTTTCGTGGAAACATGTTCTTAATAATGCTAACTATAGTTTGTTTCTCATTATGTTTGCTGGAAACTGACGGTATAAAGCCACGGTTCCTTCCACTATGAGTACAAAAAAATACGTAAATATTCCACTCGTAGACGTTCAGTAACTTTGGGAGTCTACACGTGTGATATCCGCATGATTTTGCACATTTAACGGTAGGAAACGCGCCGTCATACAGTCAGATTCCTGCCAACATAATGTGGAACAAGTTATAGCCATTTCGGTTCGTTTCACTCACTTTATTGACTTAAACAGGACGGAAACCCAAATGGGCTCGAGAAGTGTTAAATAAATACGGATGCAAACCTGTCTACGTTGCCTTTCGGACTTAAATATCAGACTGCCTGAGCGGGGAATGGAACCACGACTTTTAAAACCAAAGGCCGAAGTCCTACCGCTAAACCACGGCCACATCATATGGCTCAGCGGTCGGACTTCGAAATTTGGTTTTAATGGTCATGGGTTCAATTCCCCGCTCAGTCAGTGTGACATTTCAGTCCAAAAGGCAACGTAAATAGGCTTTCGTACTTATCACTTTATTGGCGTCGTTCCACGCTTCATGTAATTTCTTTGATCCACCGAGTATCACAAAATCTATGTATACCGGTTACAAATTAATTGTAATTGTTGCTAACAGTTCGTTCACTACCTTCATCAGCACGCCTGCGTTTCATCTATGTAATTCAAAACATACGATTTGTTTGTTGGTTTGTTTGTTTGTTTGCAAGTTTGTATACTCTTCTTTCGTAAGTAATGCCCTTATTACGACGGTTAGAAAAACGCCAATGAAAGATGGAGAGAGCAAAGTGAGAAATGCATTGAAAAGGTTCACTTTACGTGGAAATTGATCGCTTTGCTCGCTCAATCCGCGCACCTCCGTGTTTAAGAAACTCGAATGTTTGACAACCTTTTAAAAACTATAGGTCTGATTTTTCTTTCCGATAAATTTCCTGAACAGTGACTTTTCTTGATAGAACTCTGACTTCATGAGCAGTTTTCAGAGTATTTGAGGGTCAAAAAAAGTAAAGCAAGGAAAATAGGCCACCACGAAGCTCAATTTAATTATCTTTCATTTGGACCTACTCTCATTTTTGTAGGTGCCTTAGTTCAAGAGGAGTAGAGGAACAAACACACACGTACATCGTACTTTATTAATGACGAAATAGTCTAAATCTAGTGAAATAAACTTCACCAATTCGTACGGAGAAAGAGAGACACGTTTTCAAAGTTCGATGAACGACAAAGTTTTCTCCGGGTACTCCGGTTTGTTCAGTGCGTGATTCCTGTAGTAAAAAAAAAAAAGAAAAATGCTTGGATCGCTTGAAAAAACTAACTCCAAAACTCAATTGAGCTACACCAGACAATTCAGCTTCAGCTTTGTTAGGCCCGAACTTCCAAAAAAAAAAAACACTTTTTTGCAGTTCTGGGATCACAATGCCATTGCGTATTAGTCGCTCTAGTCCTCTTTTTCAGTATGGGATAAAACAAGTGAAGACCTCATCCCATCGCATTGACTTAAATCCGCTTCGGAAAGACACCTCACATTTATCAAATTCGCCTAAGCTACTAAAAAAAAAAGATACTGAGTTTACGCTTCACAATGCTTCACGTTCAGTTTTTTTTTTAATACGGTAATTTTTTTCCACCCCATTTCACACGCTAGTTATCATCATAGTCCAGTTTCTAACCAATTCTTCAGTGTCACTACCCACCTGCCGTGTTAGTAATAAACCAATAGGGAAGCAAAAAATGTCACAAAATATTTGTTAGCTTCAGCAATACGCCTCTGCGGAGAAGCTCCCCCTAATTGGTGGAGGTTAGCTTCTCCACACGGCACGTCTGCACCATTCACCTAGTACTCGTACAGAGGTTTTGTTTAAACCATCTCGGGGACCATCTCGGGGCCACACTGTCACGTGTAGAAGCTAGTTGCTAGTCCAGAGCGATGGTGAAAGTGTCGTTGCCCTGGCAACAACTCAAGAGAGCAATCTGTGACACCGTTTGGGTAAAAACGTGCAGCTGTATCAATCTGCAACAATAAGATGAGGAATTCCTTCTGTAGAAACATCTACCCGTTGCTCCTTAGTGACTGTTTCGATACGAGTCGTCAGAGCAAAAACCGACGCCTTTTTACAATTCTCCGATTATTACTAAGTTATAAGCGATGAATGCGTTGCGAGGCAACTCTTCCCCCGCCAAAAGAATCCCCAAAGGGATCACCACGTTTATCCCCTACATTTCGTAGAGCGGCCCTTTATCACTCCACCGTTATCCATTATCCATATTTAGTGGAATACGGTTCGTGCAAGGATAACCACAAATTTAAATTGACAAAAAAGGACACAAACACACGACGCAGACAGACTGGAGCAACGCTATTTCGATAATTACCAACGACATAGTTTGGGAAAATGCTTAGAGTTGTATCAAGCCTTGATAAGTTCTAATAGTATAATCTTAAGCAAATAGTAATAATAAGCTAACAGTAATTATTAATAATTAATACTAAGTAGTAATAAAAAATAACTACTAAGTACTATATAATGGGTTTATTCAGCAAGCGGCCGAAGTTCTGTTAGAACTTGTGTATGCCGGAGTATAACATAAAAAGAATACGCAAATACACGGCGTACCGAAAATACAATAATAATATCGTGTTTAAACAAGATAGACAGTTTGATAGCAATGGAGCAACTAAAAAACGTTTGAATACTTAGCCTACACACTTAAAACTGATAATATCACGAAAATGAGAAGAAGAAAAAAGAAAAAATGCTACCAAAATAAACAATATCAGGACATATCAGAATCAAAATACCTCAAAATATCAGAAACAATATCAGAATCAAAAAACCTCAAAATATCAGAAACAATCTCAGAATCAAAATCAAACATTATCAGAAACAATATCATATTAAAAAAGCAGTTTAGATGTGAGGAAAGAAAAACTAATCTTTGAGTTGTTGGTCTAAATACGAGGGTAGACTCTTTCTAATGGTTATTAGTTTACAATATTGAAGTAGTCGCAATGGAATTTCATTGAAAGTGTTGGGAATTTTGCAGCTGTTGGTTCTTTCACCGTAATAATAATAATATATTATTAATCTGATATTAAAATATAGGGATAGAACTGATTTGTGAAAATTAAAATACTCACCCTAGTGAGAAAAGCAATACATTGTTACTTATATAAATTCTGCCCAGTGCTCAATTTAGCCCAGTGCTCCACATCTGCCCAGTGTCCTGCCCACTGTTTTGCCCAGTGCTCTTCCGCGAATATTTCCGAATATCTCCCGGACATCCCCCAAAATATTTAATGCAAGAATTTCATCTTAAAAGTCTTTTCTTTCATACACCAAAGCTCTATTGTCAGCAAATTTCAACCAAACCAGAAAACAACTGCGATCGCTATCGTATCGTAGACAAACACACAGACACACACACACACACACAAAATCTAAATTAAGTCGCTCGTTTCGCCCCCTCGGCAAGTAATCTACGCAATAATACTAATCTAATGTTTTAACCACAACAATGCGTTGCCAGTTGCATAAACACCCATGCTTGCCGCGGGAATTCTCAAAGGGGTCAGCACATTGATCGACCTGATTATTAACGTATTAAAATTGTTACTGTTATTGTTGAATTTTAAATGTATGTGACTATATACGGTTAAATATAAATGTGAAAATTTATAGACATAAAATTCCTCTAAGAAAAATCTGGCAGATGAAGATAACACCGCGTGACCTTTGGTACTTTCACAGACCTATGAAAGTTGTGATATCCACCCAAAACCAAAACCGGTATAAGAAACACCGCCAAGTTTCCTAACAGGGTCGGCCTTTGGAGGTAGTGATATCATTCAAGCAGGGAAAGGCCGCCAAGATTAATCCTATTAGCCAAGTTAGACACCGAATATTGCTTTGGACGTTAAATGAAAACTTGAAGATTGCTGCCGCGAGTGGCAATATTTTATACCACGCGCCATGGCTGTTTGTTGTGACGTGCATATCACGTGACTGGGCTAGTCCAATCAAACGGCCAAACAGCGCTTGTTCTCGTTCATCATTGGCTAACTCATGGTGACGTCACGGCAAACAGCCATTGCGCATGGTTTAGTTTTCATTTAGTTTTCGAACTATTAGTCGGTGCGATTAACTTGGCTAATAGGCTTAACCTTGGCGGCCTTTCCCTGGTTGAATGATATCACTACCTTCCAAGGCCGATCTGGTTTTGGGTGGTTTCTTGCAGCAAACGTTTGGCGAGAAGTTCATCTCCTTGTTATCACTCCAATCATTGTCCATTATCTGCGTTTACCCGAATTCTCTCAGCTCAAGCCCGAATAATTAAAAATGCAAAACCAGCAAAGACGGATACTGACACACAAAGACGCAACCAGATTGGCTGACCGATGACCGCCAAGCGGCCTCCAGCCTCCACGCTCTAAAAAGATACCCTGACACCCCCAGAGGACAGCTTCGTCTCCCGTGGTCAAGCATGGTCCATCTTTTCTCTTCTCCCACCACCCCCAACCCCCACTTCCAACCACTCAATCCTTTGGCTCCCTAGCGACCCAGTTTCGAAACTGCGAGATGCCTGGCGCTAATGAGACCAGTCATCCGACTAGATGGCGTGGCGCCGACGATTCAATTAGAGACCCTTATCCCCCTCTGTGATCCCATCTCCTTCCCGACCCCCATTCCCCCACCTCCCCCCTCCCCTTATCGGCCAACAACACTTCCCCTATCGTCTCTTTCCCCAGCCGCCCTTATTCCTATAGTTTTCTAGCATGCAGTATGTACACGAATAAAAGTTATGCTAGTAGCGTACGCAGCCAGCCTCCCCCCTCCCCCCAACCCCACCCCCATCTCCAGGGGGCAGAGGCAACTTTTAGAAAAGGGCACGTTAAGTTTTAGTGGACATTTTTTCTGTAGATTTTTTTAGCCGCTCTTTTTTTACGTTCCCCCCCCCCTCATATTGGCCTTTTTCGCCCCTTTTTGCCCTATTAGGCTTTTTTTCGGCCTTTTTTTAAGCCTTTAACCCCTTTCTCAGACACCGTCGCACCACAAAGGACATGTCGGCACGAAAAAGACATTTTTTCTTTTTACAGAAAGCGCGTTTTGCGAAATGGGCAGGCTTCCCCCCGCCCCGTGCAAGCCATTGACTGTTACGTAATGCGTGTGCATGATTTATCTCCAAGTGAGAAAAATCAATCGCACATCCTTAACAATTCAAAAACTGCATTCAGTATTCCTACAAAATGTACTTGAATTTCCTTTATTTCATAAGTTTTCCCTGATCAGATTTAGCAAATTTCCCTGACGATTGTGTCCACAATTTGTTGACGGCAATTTTCGCCATTTTTGCCCTCTATTAGGCGTTTTTAGGCCCTTATGCCCTTTCTCAGACAGCGCCACGCCACAAATGTCGGCACAAGAAGGAAATTTTTTTTTACAAAAAGGGCGTTTTGCGAAAAGGGTCCTCCGTCCCTATGCAAGCCACTATCTATAATTGGACATGATTTATCGCTAAGTGTGAACAAATCTCACATCCTAATAATTCGCAAACTGCATTCAGCCTTCATACAAAATTGATTTAAATTTCCTTCATTTTTCCAAGTTTCCCTGATCAGAGCAAATTTCCTGAACGATTGTGTCCGTAATTTGTTGACGGCAATTGATGAAAATTAATCAACTAGAATTTACGTTAATTTTATTCTTCTAAAAAATTAAACATCTCTATTGAATAATAAGAACAAGCAAGTCGTCTTTGACGCACTGGAAACCAGACGTCTAAGATATGGTAATGAAGTGTATGGTTTTGCATCTTTAACCCTTCTTGGCTGGCTATAAAAGGTACAAATCACAATTTTAAGGGTCCTCTTTAGAAAACCTAACTACTGTTAATCTACTGGGGAATTATTTAAGGAACACTGAATTTTAAAAGTAACTGAACTGAGAGACTTGACTTTTATACAAAGAAATTACTTTTGCAACGATTTCAAGCTTAAAGATGAATTTAAGATGAGTTTCCGTCGCGATAAAACATTAAACATCAAGATCCCCACTAATTAAAAATAATTAAGGCTCAAAAAATAAAGGTTATTAGATTCCAACAATGTTTTAATGTAATCCTATCAAAATTGCTCGATTTAAATAATTACACTTCAGTCAAACATAAAGTAAAAGAGAGGCTAATTGACAACCAAGTTTACTATAGTTGACTATAATTTATTTATTATTCTTGTTTGTGTCCCTAATTGATTATTAATTTCACTATTTCTGTATTGTTTAATTTGTGTATGTGTATTTTATTTCTTTATCTTGACTATGATATTATGACCTATAATGTCCGTGGTGTATCGTGAGTTCGCCCCAGAAAGAACACACATAATAGATTGTATGTTTTTGGTAGCAGAGTACCTTGTTGATATCTAAAATATTTACAAAAACAATGGCGGCTGTCGATTAAAACCGGTCCCTCCAGGAAGACGTAGCCGATCTTAAAATACCCACAGGACTCAAGATACGCCGAGATCACAATAATATGTAGCCATCACTCTCTGAATAAACTTTATGATATAATAAAATTTGTAGTTGGTTTTTCCCGGACACCCTGCTTCAATTCAAGCGATCCCTGACTTTTCCCTGACGTTTTAACCATGTTCATATTCCCTGACATGCCAATATTCCACGTTTTCGTGCGAGTCCTAGCATTCCCCGCCACAAAATAGGTACTAACTGCGCCGAGCGGGCAAAACAGCTCCCCCATTTTGCTGATTAAATAATGTAAAAATCCATCGCCATAAAGATACGAACATCTGTGCAGCGTAGCAGAGGTGCTGCACTTGAAAAACACCAACAAAACGATACAACTCAATGGTTAGGAATTTGCATTTTTCTGTTCTTCAGGACCCCCCCCCCCTCCCCGAACACACTGATAAAGAGCACTGGATCAAAAAACAGTGTTGGGTTTAAGTTTAAGAAAATATTTCAAAACCTGAAAAGTCTAAATGGCGTCACCACGTGGCCTTAGCGCAAGCTAGCCCAATTCATAGTGATTTGACTACTTTAAAAAAACAGTGTTCTTTTTAATTGTTGCACTTATTTCGAACCATCACATGAACCCATAAATACTAAGACTCGTTGTCTTTCCGGTTTCGTTTAACGAATATAGTATGAAACTGATATTAACTGAACAAAAAACGGCTTGGCCGTTTAAAACAAAAGCATTAGAGCTCGTATCCCCATGCTCACAGTATGAAGATGCACAAATAAAAACGGATTAGAGATCACTCGAACGCAACGAACTATAATTTGAACTCCAATTCCAGGGAATAAGAACTGTTTTTACTCTCTTACTTATGTGAGAGAGTGAACGCAGTTTGTGTTTGAACTGTTTAATGTTTGTATGTGCGTTTGCGTGTGTATGCGTATGTGTGTACGCTTAATTTGTGTATTATAAAAGTTTTATTTTATATTTGTCTGTGTTTGTTGTTTTATATTTTATAAAAGTGGCTGTATATGTATTTGTACGTATATATAATTTATGAAACCAGCGAACTCCTAGTTAAGGCAGTTTTTTCCCTCATGTTTGTGGGTTTCTATGTTAGTTTTATTTCTTTTAATAAGCGAATGTAAGAATACAGAGCGACTAATACCCTGTGGAAATGAGTAAAGACGCGTTGACGCAACGACCCGCCTTTACATTCTCGAAGCTAGAATTTAAAGGCGGTGGCAAAGGTGTCGTTGCCACGATAACGACGCTACCCGATTAGCTAAAGCCGACATCATTTGAGTAAATGCTTGCAGCCCTATAATCCGTAGCAAGAAGATAAGAATTCCTGACAAATCAATTTTTCCAGTCGATTGTGAGCTCACATTACTGACCGTTTTCGTTGCTAGCCGGCAGAGCTAAAACTGCCACCATGTCGGAATTCCAAATGATGTTAAGATTCTAGTTGCAAGAAGGCAAAGAGCGAGCTGCGTAGACGCGCCCTTTACATGGTTTTCTTGTTTTACTGATTTTAAGGATTTTTTAAGGTAGCCTTACATCCTGCTCAATACGCTTTAGCGGTTTTTGCATTAATGTTTTAGAAGCTCCATTCGTGCAGAGTATACAAGCCCATTTTTTCCGTGAACAAAAAACCGGAAACGGAATAGGGGATGTGAACATCCCCGCCATCTGTCGATCAAACGGAGAATTATTTATGCTTGCCTCTGCCATATTCTCGAGTTCTGTATTTTCTACCTCAGTAATGCTTACAAGTTTTGAAGACGTGCACCAATTTTTCTGGGAGTTATACGCAAACTTTCATTTTTTTAAATCTACGAATTTTTAAGTCCGTGTAACGAAAATTCAATAACATTTTGAACTCACAATCAACTTGAAGAGTTTATGTAATTAACACATTTGGTGAAATTATTATTCGTAATAATTAGCGAAGATGAGTGGCCCGAGTTTATTTTTCCGATGCCATTTGCAAAGAAAATCATTAAAGGGACAAACCCACCCCACACGAGCAAATTTCCACTTGTAGACAAGGATCGCGCAAAAGCACACAACAAACTAAAAACACCGTGAAAAAATAATTCCAATATAAAAAAAAAAAGTGAGTAACATGTAAAAATAAATCACACTGTACAAAAAAAATAAAAATAAATCACACTGTACAAAAAAAATAAAATAAAAATTACGAAGACTAGGAAGAAAAATCAATGAAAAATCGTTAGAAAACAAGAATAGAACTATCGTACTTTGCGGAAAGAATGAGAAAATAGAATAAATAGATCATAGACATGAGACAAAATTCGAATTTCGATAAACAACTCATGATTTTGGGAATTTATAAGCGAGTAGGGTTTTTAGGTCAGTAACCCCTTGAACAAATATTTTTTAAGCGACATCGCATTAACACCTTGCAGAATGTGTTTCGGTTAAATAAATCATCATCATGGGAAAGAGAAGTACGTAAGAATTATTACTCAGGAGGCCACAGTCGAAACTGAGCCGGCTTCTTGTAAACTATGCTACGTAATTCATCTAACACTTTTTTTCCACATTGGATTCCCTTTGATGAGTATTATCTCGAAGTAGAGAGAAATTTAAAATTAAATTTAAGCGAAAATTTAAGCGAAAATTCCATGAGTATTCAAGAACGAGGCACATATTTCGAGCCCTTTTACAGAGCTATCTTTGAAATTTTCACGGACCCGTACGAACTTGAATCTTAGAAATTCTAAATTGAGAGTAAATTTAGAATTTCTAAGCTTCAGGTTCGTACGGGTCAGTGAAAATTCTGGGAACGCCCTGTAAAAGGGCTCGAAAAATACCCCTCAGACTTGAATACTCATGGAAATTTCTCTTTAATTTTCGTGCAAAATTTATCTTTAAATTTCCCGCTAGTTCGAGGTAATACTCATCAAAACTAAACCGGAGGATTAAAAAAAAAGGGGTTGGTCTGAATTACTCACTCTTTCAATTTCCCAAATTTTTTGTTACCAAGCTTCATCATCGCAGTAGAAAAGAGAGACTGGAGCTAAAAAGCGCTAGCTACACCACCTTTTCCCACTAAAGCCAGCCAAACAAACCCAGCGACCGTCCACCCACTACATACAAACCCACCGTTAAGAACCCGAGAGACCCATACCGCGGGTTGCCCTTTGCTTAGAACCCAACCGGAATTTGGGTGAGTCAGCTCCCCACTTTCCCTCAACGGAAGTGCGTCACAGGCTCCTAGCAGGCGGGGCCATTGTGCTGGTTGCTATGGTTACGCACCAACACACCTTGGATGAGGTGGTCAGGCGCCGTCTTGCCCGTCCCTACCTGCCCGGATTCCCCCTTTGCGTGGGCGGAGAGAGGGAGAGAGCGGGAGAGACGGGTAGAGGAAGGGATAGGGGAGAAGGGAGAAGGGAGAAATAACGCGTAGGGGTTTGGTATATTTCGTAGTTTTCCACTCCTTGTTTGTGTTGGAGTGAACAACACAGGTGGATTATTTAGGTTTTTTTTTTATCTTATAAGGTTTTGCTATTTTTAGCGCAACCTTAAAGTGGGTCTATTTTGATACAGAATCGTAGGCCTCCGTAAATAAATTCGGATCGTAAGAGCTGCATGTACGTTTTCGAACGATGATTCTAAGCGCGAAATCAACAATCTCCTCATTAACGCCTTAACAACATTAACGTAACTTCATAACAAATCCTCATAACAAAATCTACAAAATGTATTCGGGGGGGGGGGGCCCCCCGTATTATAAACTTTATTCAGAGACTGTTGCTGAAGATCTATAAAGTTCTTGTGTGGCTACACATTTGGTCTTAATTTTGCAATCAAGTAAAAGAAAAAATATACACAAAAATTGTATCACACGGTATGGGAAATAATATAATCAATTAGGAACAACAAATAAAAAAATAAAAATAAACTTAGTTATCAATTAGCAACTCTTTTATTTAGTGTTTGGCAGAAGTGTAGCGAGTTAAATCGAGCAATTTTGATGTAATTAAATTGAAAATTGTTAGAATGTAATTAACCGTAATTTTTTTTAGCCATAATTGTATTTAATCAGTGGAATCTTGAACCTTAACGTTTTATCGCGAAGGAAACTCGTTTTAAATTCGTCTTTAATTTTGAAACCGTTGCAAAAGTAATTTATTTGCATAACAGTAAGTCTCTCAATTTAAGTTACATTTAAAATTCGGCATTCCTTAAATAATTCTCTATAGATTTGTAGTGGTTAGGTTTTCTAAACAGGACCTTTAAAATTTGATTTTGTACCCTTTTTAGCCTGCCAATAAGGTTTAAAGATGCAAAACCATACACTTGAATATCATCTTAGATAACTGGTTACCAGTGCCTCAAAGACGATTTGTTTGTTCTTATTATTCAATAGCTAACAGTACAAATAGCTATACAAAATAAACGGTTATTCCTAGAGCCAAACGACTCGACATCGGTTTAGGTACAGGTGGCGTATACAATACAATTATAGGGGTATGGGAAAAGGTGGCTCGATGGTTATCACGACTTGTGGCAGGGGTCCCGGAACCAAGCCTTTTCCTCCGCCATTCATGGAATTTTCTGGAAGAGAAGAGCCCTGCGATGCATCGTGTTCATGTCGAGTGTGGCATGTAAAAAATCCTACGAATTTCCAATTGGAATTACGTAGCAAAATTGCCCCTTTGCTTTCAGGCACTATGGATTCGGCTGGGGAGCGAAACATCCACGTCGAAGAGGACGACTAACCAAAAAAAACCGCGCCGCCGTTTAGAAAAAAACACATTAGAGCTCTTGTCCCACGAAATTCACCGCTGCTGCGCAAGTGCATAAATAAAAAAAAAAAAAACAGATAAGTGTTCACTCGAATAAAACGAACTGTATTTCGAAGTGCACGGGTAGCTGCGAGCACTGGGCGTCAGATTCGATAGGCGTCGTCGTCCCAGCTGTACATCTCTGGCTTCTTACAGACCCGGTTCGATCCTGGGAAGGGAAGTGTATATGTACGGGTTTTTCTCCGGTTGTTTCCCGCCCGTTGCACGAGGGTTTCTTCCGGGTACTCCGGTTTTCTCCCTCATGCGGCAAAAAAACAACTCTTCCGAAGGTGGTATCTTCCACTTAACATCTGCTGCTTGGGTTTGGGTGGATGCCTCGTGCGTCGTCTATTTCTATTTCATAATTTCAACTCCAATTCATGGGAACAAGGATTGTTTTCAGTCATTGGTAATGTTAGAAAGTGAACGAAATTTCAATATTTTCCATCAACAGTGGGATAGTTTTATGCGTCACTTTGCACTTCCTCTTTAATGACTATTTCTGGAACGTTCATAGATCTAATGATTGTGAGGGAAAGAATTAACTCAATCAATGCAGTAGTGAAAAACTCGTATAGAGCAGTGAAATTTGCCGCCATATTGGCACCAGTATAGGTCTAGGAGGGCATAACTACAAGGTGCACTACATAAAAATGGAGGGGGAAAACAACGGAAGAGCGGATTTCTTAGGCTTAAAATAACGTTGTTTTCTCCAACAACAAAAATCGCGCGTTTTAGGTCTAAGAAATCACTCCTCACAGCATCGGCTTCAGTATGACGCCCTTCTGTTTCTCTCTGCAGTGCCCCTTGCAGCTAACCCATTAAGGCTCCAGCATAGAGTTATATACAATGATACTACGTCGTGTCACTGCTTTATAAGATTAATTCATGAAACGGGGCCGTGGAGCAGATAGACAATAACAGCTCACCAGCTTAAACCATGCGCAATGGCTGATTGCTGTGACGTCACCATGAGTTAGCCAATGACGAACGAGAACAACGGCTGTTTGGCCGTCTGATTGGACTAGCCCAGTCACGTGGTATGCACGTCACAGCAAACAGCCATGGCGCGTGGTATACTTCTCGGTTATTTCCTCACGCCATCCTCAGCTGAAAAACAACAAACCTCTAACAAGACGAATTTACTCTTCCCACTCAATAAAAAAGTATTTTAACAGAACAAAAACCGAAGCTTCTCCAAATTCGTTCAAAAGATCGTCAGGCAAGCAGAAAGACACATTTCTTTTTGTGAGAAATGGTCAAATTAACAAACATCACAATGCAAGCATTTAGTTCGACAAAAGCTAACAGATTACCTTCCGTGTATTACAAAACAAAACTAGCCTATATATTAACGTTTCTTCGTTTACAGACAAAAGCAACCCAGTTGGCTTTCCTGCATTACAGCACAAAGGAAATCACAGTTATTATCACTGCAGCATACGACAACACAAAACAACCGTATTGCTACGACGAAAGCAACCCGGTTGGCTTTTCTGCATTACAGCAAAAAAGGAAATCCCTCAATCACAACACGAAAGCTTATTGGATTTTCTTTGTTGTATAAATAAAGCAACCATGTTGGCTTTCCTGCATTTCAATTTTTAAATAAAGTAACTAAGTTACTGCCGTACATCACAGCAAGACAATCCTAATGGCTTTTCTTTTAATGTAGATAAAAGCAACCCGGTTGGCTTTTCTGCATTACAGCAAAAAAGCAAATCCAGTAATCACAACACAAAACAAGCTGATTGGATTTTCTTTGTTTTAGAGATAAAGCAACTAAATTGGTTTTCTTGCGTTAAAATAAAAAAAAAGCAGTCCAGTTTACTGCATCACAACAAAACAATCCTAATGGCTTTTCTTTTATTGCAGATAAAAGCAACCCGGTTGGCTTTCCTGCATTACAGCAAAAAAACCATCCAGTAATCACAACACAAAACAAGCTGATTGGGTTTTCTTTGTTTTAGAGATAAAGCAACTAAATTGGCTTTCCTGCGTTTAGATAATAAAAAAAAAGCAGCCCAGTTTACTGCCATTCATCACAACAAAACAATTCGAATGGATTTTCTTTGTTGTTTATAAAAGCAACACGGCTAGTTTTCTGCATTACAACAAAAAAAGCAATCTCATAATCACAACACAAGCGAGTTTACAAAAGCAACCCAGTTGTCATAAGATAAGATAACATAACATAAGATAATATAAGATAAGATTTGCCAACTTAATCGCACCGAATAATACTTCGGACGTTAAATGAAAACTTGAACATTGCTACCGAAAGTAGCAATGTTCTAGTTTTCATTTAACCTTCGAACTATTAAGCGGTGCGATTAACTTGGCGAATGTTTTCGTGTGTTAATATCACTCCTTTGAAGGGCCGAACCATTCGGAACTAAGCGGCCCCTTTTACCAGTTTTGGTTTTTGATATGATGTTCTTTACGAGAATGGTTACAAAAAGGGTAAAAAACTTTGCCACTAACTCAGGTCCCAGGTACAGAAAAAAATTCTGTCCTGCAGGTTAAAACTGAAATTCTTGAAAGTGAAGATACGAATTTTTGTACTATTCAGCCAAAATGACGAAATTGTATTGAAAATGTTTGATAATTATGACCATCTTTTCAACCTATCCTAACACGAGTTACATGATAATTTTCAATTTTAATGAAAACAGAAATAAAAAAAAAAGTTTGCTGAAATTAGAATTTTGCAGAATTAGAAATATCGAGTTTGTTAGAAAGTTAGTAGCAATCTTTTCATGCTACAATCAACATGAGCACAAGCATAGCAAAGCCTTTTCTGCACGCGCATACAAGAGATCAAACGGAACAAAAACATTCTGCATAATACAGTAAAACATTACATGCTTTGAGTCATCCTAGAATACATGTTTGTTCACTATTTCTGAATACAACGTGTTTGCCGTTGAGTCATCAAACATTGTAACAGGTCCCTATATCCACGCTGAATTAATACAAAACTTGAACGCATACTTTGAATCAAGCTTAAGGTCTAAAGAAGGTTTTTTTCCGCTGCTTTTTTCTCATCCTGAGAACGAATAACACCTGAATAACACCTGAATTTTTTACTCAGTGGTTAGTGAGATTTGTTGATAAGTTTGTTGATGAATAAAGGTCCTTGAAAAATTTTTTTAGTTTAGGAAAATCCTTGAAAAATTACATTGGCTTTGAAAAAGTCCTTGAAAGTATTTGTGATTTTGCGCGAATCCTGACCTGATTCCTAGGAATTTTATATATTCCTGACGCTAATCAAGTACATGGAAAAAGCTGCCTAACATCAAGTATCTAGACACATGCTAGTGTACCGCCGCTAAGTAACAGTACATGGAAAGTTTCCAAAAAGGGTCGACCTTTGAAGGTAGTGATATCATTCAACCAGGGAAAAGCTGACAAGGTTAATCCTATTAGCCAATTTAATCGCACCGAATGATACTTTGGACGTTAAATGAAAACTTGAAGATTGCTCCCTGGAATTGGAGTTCAAATTATAGTTCGTTTCATTCGAGTGAGCTCTAATTTGTTTTTTATTCGTGTTTAGTCATATGACGTGAAAAGGGGGAAGAAATGACGTGAAATTTATCCAAGAACATTATTTTACAGTGAAAAACATTTATCAAATTGATAAAAAAAAAGGAGCGAACACCCCCACAGGAAACAAAAGCTCGCGTTTGTTGAGTTGTTTCCAAAGTAAGTGAAAAATAAAATTAAAAATTTTTAAAAACGAGGGTGTAGCTACCCGCAACTAAAGCAAAGTAATAGAAAAATAAATTACAGAAAAAAACACAACATCAAATGACATTGCAGTATAACATGTTGCAGATTTTACCCATCCCCAAGGAAGGAAAAACACAGAATTTAAATAAATTGACGAGAAGGAACTAGGGGGAAAAGATAGAAACAAGAATGACCCAGGAAAAAACAATAAACAGAAAAATCCAAGCCAATGATTACATTTAGTCCAGGTCTGAGTTTTTAATGATTTTTTCTGCAACAGAATTCATTTCAAACAACTAGTTACGAACACGTGCGCCAAACTTTCACATCGCAGGAATTTCTTTAGTATCATTTGGCATAGCATTGTAAAATTTCCTTGCCACGTATTTCATGGGGAAACTAGCGCTAATGTTTTTTTTTTCCAAACGGCGAAGTTTTTGGTTTAATTAATACTTAAAACTGTTAAGGGCTTTTTTCCCCCGTGATTTTACACAATGTTATATGCGCAATATTTTACGCCAATTCGTAAATTCCACGATTCAAGACAATGAAAAAGAGGGAGAAAGTTCATTCTTTGCACGGTAGCAATGAAAATGGGCGATTAAGTTGATTCTTTGCACGGTACCATTTAAAATGGGCGAGCATCCGGCAACGTGAAGGGGTAATGTCGATTAACAGTAACAGTCAGCAACAAACGAACAATTACGACATTGTTGTGCACGAAAAAGATTCCGGTGTCCAGGTTTAGACCAGTCGCTAAGCTGCTTCCTACTGCTCCTGCCTGTTGTTCCACTCGGTTTTTCTAAGTAGTGTATATGACGTAATGAGCTGTGCATTGGTGATTCTCCTGTTTGCGGTAATTGTGTTTTTGATTGTAAAACCATCCACAGAAATAAATCAAATCAAATCAAACTAGGGGCAATCCCGTAGATTCCCGTGGAACCAGCAGAAAACTCTGGGCACCAACAGAAGCAAACACCAATGCTACAACAAACGTGACACTGTGACAACATGGCGCCCTACTAGACCGCAGCTAGTTTACACGTACTTCGTTTAGAAGGTGAGCCCCTTTAAAATCCCACCTACATCTTTCTCCCTTTACGAACAACCGACGCGACCTGTAAGGCAGCCCGCAGACATGTTTTTTCGAACGTGTTAAGACCACTTCGCACACACAAACACACTCACATACACAAACGTACATAAAAAGAAATAAAAAAAACTTTAAAAAAAAAACACGTATGACAGACAAGAGAAAGAATGCAAATTTTTACAAAACGCAATAAAGGTGAGCTTGATCGAGCGTCATCTTACGCCAAGGTGACAGCACAACTCGATAGCACACGACCTTCAATCGTAACAAAAACGTCGATATATAGAACCGAGTCAGGCCGCGCGCGCGTCAGGAGAGAGAGACTGAGAAGAGGGCATCCCCCGAAAGCACGTGCTTTGGTCGGGGTTCCCAACGATCGGTCGGCCGGGGTTGTAATTCGATCAAAATACTACTACGTTACGTTTTCATTCGGAATTTTTATGTATGGCAAGACTTGTTGCTCGAGGCAAACAGCCGTGGTAAGAGGTGGATCGAAACCTGCCCGCCGTGGGGAAGTTATGGTACCGCAAAGATGATTATCGCTCTTAAAACTTGCGCTCCGACTGACCTGTATCGTAAAACAGGTCAATAAGATGGAGGTCTAAAAGTGACAACCAGAAAATTTGTCAATTTTAAGTGCGCACAGTGTAACACGTAAAAAAAAAAGACTTCCAAAACAAACAGTCAAACAAAACTGTACTGTTTTAAGAATAAGTTGGCCTCCAACACGACGCAGTGTAGAAGAATTTGTAGGGACAGTTGTAAACATGTCAATAGAGCAGTGACACGACGTAGTATTATTGTATATAACTCTATGCTGGAGCCTTAATGGGTTAGCTGCAAGGGGCACTGCAGAGAGAAACAGAAGGGCGTCATACTGAAGCCGATGCTGTTAAGAGTGATTTCTTAGGCCTAAAACGCGCGATTTTTGTTGTTGGAGAAAACAACGTTATTTTACGCCTAAGAAATCCGCTCTTCCGTTGTTTTTCCCTCCATTTTTATGTAGTGCACCTTGTAGTTATGCCCTCCAAAACCCATACTGGTGCCAATATGGCGGCAAATGTCACTGCTCTATAAGATGGAGGTCAAGTGACAATGAGAAAATTAGTCAATTTTAAATGCGAACCAGTAAGCGCCAGTATAAACACGTAAAAAATAGACCTCCAAAACAAACAGTCGAACACTATACTAAACAATTATATTTTAAGAATAAGATGGCCGACAGCACAACGCAGCTTTCTGCGGGGACAGATTCCAGCATCGCACCGTCATCTGTGCCAGAGGCTCTAATGTGCTTCCAGGCGACAAGGCCATTGGCCCAAGGTTATTTTCGATTCACTGGAGCCGTCATTACAACCTGAATACTAAAAGCTACCTCAATTAGCCCTCACAATCGTTTAACGCTTTTACATGTAACAATGTAAACATGGGAACCGTTGGAACCATTGTTGTGACGTAGGATTTGATGTCGAGTCTGTTTGGTTCCCACGTTAAGTTTGTCATGTTCATTCCCGTTATATGATTGACGAAATACAATAATGTAAACCTTTCGGCCTTTTTTATTACAACGTTTTCTCACTTAGCTTTTACCCTGGACGTTAACAAGTTTTCATACATTCATAGCATAACACGTGGTGAGTCGGTCACCCAATATATTAGACGAACGAGCACCTACATTGATGAAAATGAGTTGCAGTACAACAAGTGCTGTAAAACGGACACAAGGGCCACCAGCCTGCACGAACAATTCGGAATGGCTGAGTTTGGGGTTGAGTTTTATTATAAGGAACCTCGGCCCAAAGCCATGCGTCCCTACAGAAAACAAACTGGTGAATACTACACACTACATGACAACCAGTCGTAAACAAGAAAAGTAGACAGTCGGAATGGCTGGTGACTACTAACGGAATTGCGGATTAGGTTTCGATTTCGAGAGACAGCAGACGCAGTGCAAAAAATGCGCTTTAAACGCACCTAGACTCGATTGACTACACTACGCCACGGATAAATAGAACTTTACGTCAAACTTGCAAGGTGTTGTTTTGAACGATATTAAAAGCAGCTTTACAGCCCTTTACGTAAGGGTGAATCGGTGAATTCATAGCAGCCGCCATCTTGCATATGCGTGTTTGATTCGCGTGTCACGAGACGTCGTCGTTCGTCCCGGAGCAGCCTCGAATGACACAAACATAGGTATTAGACCTTCCGAAATTATGCGATGGAGGATATGGCATTTTTAGAATCGAAATTATTTAAATGCGGTTATATGACGAAGATACGAACCAACGTTCCCGAAGCCTTAACCCATTCAAAACTATTACGCAAATTTGCACACACCGAATTATCCACGTCAAATACCAGTTTTTCGGCTGGCGTGTATACCTCCCCGGCAACAAATCTCTTTTCTCGTTATACTGTATAAAAATCTAGGGTTACAAGACACGTCATTTCCCACTGGCCATCTCCTATTCACATACTGTAGACCGGGAGTGGGGGAGGGGAGGGGGAATTCGGGGTGAAACGAATATTTGCACACGACCGTTTTCTTGGATGGCTACCACGATCTCCCCAAGGGCACTGGTTTCCATGGCAACTGCCCAATGTCCACTTGACCCCTCGTGCCAACCCCTCACAATCAGCTTCCTCCCCAACGTGTACCTGCAG
>JAHWFP010012831.1:0-16677 GCA_023313725.1 Lithobius niger
TCTGTGCGACCAATTGTTTGTACTAACGTTAATTTTATGAAGCCTTACGAATAGACGGACTAATGAAAGGAATCGGTAAAAAAAAAATAGTTTACAACCAAGAGAAATCATTTTGATATCGGATAGTACGGCACTAGCTTGTATTCTTCGGAAAGACACGATTCCCGCCCGACTGTCGACGAACTTCGCCGAACAGCACGTCGTCTACTGCTAACTTTTTAACCATCTGGCTCAGGTTACTGCAATGGAAACTGGGAACGAGAAGGGGAATTAGTGGTCGTTACGGGTAGTGGGCGCTCGCTGCACAATGAGGCCTAGGTGCGCCGCCGGTGCTTTTGTATGGGTGCGCTCGTGCACATCATTTCCGATGGCAAAGTAGCACGAGCTAAATAATATGACCTCGTCTACCCCCTCCCTCCGCATCCCACTACACAGCTTCATTAGAACAATCATCATCGCTGGATTTAGTTTACTTCGTTTTGCGCAACTTGGTAGTATCGTTCGCCATAATAGTTCTTCACGGAAACGCGAGCCTGTCGGGCAAAGCAGGGAAGCCATCAAATAAACACAAAGGTAGTACACGATTTCCGCTTCCTGAAGCCGCTCTGAAGGCAACGTAGATGCAACCAGGATGTTCCTACCGCTCAGGAAAAAAAAATTACCGTTAAATAAAACTTAGGGAAAAAAAACCCATTTGTTCAAGATTTGTAAGGTTTACGCTACGTACTTTTCACCTACCGAAAACTCGCCTATGCATAATAAATGAACCAAGTTGTCTTCGCATTCGCTCCATGCCTATAGTTTGTTCCACATTATGTTTTCAGAAAACTGACTGTATGATGCCACGTTTTCTTCCACTACAAGTGCAAAACATCAGTAAACATCCCATTCGCAAACTCTAACAGTAACTTTGTTGAGTCTACAAGTGTGTTATCCACAGTTTTTGCACTCTTAGTGCAAGAAAACGAGTCGTCATCCAGTCAGTTTTCTGAAAACATAATGTGGAACAAACTATAATTAGGAAAACCGGATTTCCCGGAAAAATCCGAGGACATTTTCTTTTGATATTATGCCCTGTCTTGGTGGCACCCCCGAATTGGGGGGGGGGGGGGGGGGAGACTTTGTTGACCGCTTTTTCCTGGAGTTACGCTCCTCCCCATTTTTGAATTATGATCGCTTACCAATAACCAGGCCCGGCCCAACTGGGGGCGCAAGGGGTGCAACTACTCCCCTAGACAGAGCTATCAGGGGCGCTATAAGTGTTAAAAACCCAACACGTTAAAAAGTGCAATTTTTTGTATGAAGTGTTTAAATTATTTTTAACTTTTTAGCCTAGCCACTTAAAAAATTAAATCGTCTCATAATTTCGTTGCCATTTTTCTATTTCAAGTCTATTCGTTGACGTCAAAACATTAAAAAAAAAAGGAGAGAGAGGATTGAAGGGGAGGAGTATAACAGGAAGAAAAAAAACCCTGTCGCAGTGAACGTACTGGCAACACCGATCGACAAATGGGAAACAACCACGGGCGAAACAAGGTACGACTGCTAGTTATTATACAGGGTGGTCAAAAGTCTGGTCACAGAATATATCTCAGGAAGTATTGATAGTAGAAAGGTAAGGCTGATATACTGTAATATGTCACATCCCATGCCATCAACCGGAATGACCTTGAATCACCCTATCAAGGTCACATTCAATTTTTATTTTTTGAACCCTAAGTGATACGACATAAAAGTCAATTGCAAAGTTGTGCGGGCTGACAAAATAAACCTCATACAGAAAGCAGAACTGAAATAGCTTCAAAATTACAGGAGCTATACGAACAGAACAAGAAAGGCATTGCAGTGAAGCAAACTTCGCTTGCTGTATTAATGCTGTAGGCGTGATTTACCTTTAATCACGTAGTCGAGTTGGTATGCTTTCACCATGATTCCGTAATTATGAAATGACTTTCATCAGTACTCCGCTTATGGTAATAGTACATGTTGCAATAAATATGGATGAGACTATTGGGGAAAAATGGTTACGCATTGGTTGCTTACCCTTTGTTAGCTTCACTGCAATGTCTTTCTTGTTTCGTTCACAGCGCTTGTAATTGTGAAGCTATTTCAGTTCTGCTTTCTGTGGGTGGTTTATTTTGCCAGCCCGCACAACTTTGCAATTGACTTTTATGTCGTATATCTTGGGGTTCAACAAATAAAAGTTCAATGACCTTGATAGGGTGATTCAAGGTCATTCCGATTGATGGCATGGGAGTCGCCACATGTGACACATTTCAGCATTTCAACATTATTTTTTTACGACCAATACTTCCTGAGATGTTTGCTGTGACCAAACCTTTTGACCATCCTGTATATAACTATATGCTTGAGCCAGTCGTTGATCTAGCGGTGAGGGGCACTGGGTAAACATGAAGGCAAAAAAAAAGAATGGCGCCTTTTAGTGAAGCTAAGACTCGGTGCACACATGCGTTTTTTTTAACGCGCGTTGACGCTACGTTGCCCTGCGTTGACATGCGTTTGTTAACGCGCGGTGACACTGCGCTGACGCTAGCAATCAATACACATATGACCGTGAACCACCAGTACGCATTCGGCCGTAACCCATTTTGCTAATCTCGTGTACAAAAAATGTATATTCAAACCAATGCGACGATATTTGGTACATTCATTTACTGATTTAAGACGTACCAGAGAAAATGTTATACATTCTTTGCAGATTAACTAAAAAATTCGGATAAGTTCTTTAATTACTTTCCAATGAGTCTTCAATCAGTTCTGCAGCAACATTTCATATTTCAGGGTAGTTCTTTACTTCCCCAATAAACAATTCCATGTCTATTTCTTCGCAATTGGACGCCATTTTCGGTAACGCTTTTGTGATAAACCACGGCTGTGTGCATCGCTCAAGTCACACAAGGTACTGAGAGACGTAGGTGCGTGTTTTTTAACGCTGCGTTGATGGGGAGGGGGGGGGGGGGTGGGGTGCAAAACGAACGTACGAGCGGTAACGCAACGTCGACGCAGGTACGTGTGCAGTACCCAACAGATATCCATAAACCGAACTGCAAATGCGGTAACGCAGCAGCAACACGCGTGTTAAAAAAAAACGCATGTGTGGACCGGTATTAACGCTGTGAGAGTGAATTTTTTAGTCCGATTTGACGCGCGATTTTTTTTTTTTGATTTAATGGCAATTGTTGCTATTTTCAGTAATTGGAATCTCTAATTTTCCAATTTACAACCTTGATACAAGTTTCGCCGCGTAAGGGATTGGACAAAACATCGATTTTTTTTGTCTTAAGAATGCCGCTCTCATAGCACTGGCTTCACTAACGGCGCCGTTGTTTCTTACCTTCATTTTCATCCAGTGCCCCTAGAAGCTAGCTCTCCAGATGCTTGGTCCGTAGCCAATGTGGCGTTACTACTATTGCTATATTGACGTACAAATTCAATCAATTCATCATCCGTTCGAGTATTCGCGGTTTTTTTTAAATGCCGTACGTACATTATGGTTTTAGTTCAAAATTGAGCCGGTTCAGCCAAACGAGCATTAAATTGCTTCGGCTGACTTAAGGCTCAAAAGAAATTAATTAAAAAAAAAGTTTATTTTCTAGTTATAATAGTTTCTCAAGTTTCTGGGTAGAACAGGCTATTAAAACAGTACAATACACCTGGTTGTTACGTCTCGTTTCGTGGGTGGGGGGGAGATGGATCCCTTTGCGCCTCCCCCCCCCCCCCCAACTTGCGTTCCCACACTATTGCAATTAGCGGTTTTTTCTTTAAGGTTGTGCACCAACATTTTACCAACATTTATAACCCAACACCAATTATCCTCAAATAAAAATCGTGCAACATTTCTGACGCAATTAGAAAAAAAAAATCCCGCTGTTCGTGATTTTCATAGCTTTTCCATCCCGAAGGTTTAGATCCCGGGCGGACCCACTGAGATTCTATTTTTGGCATTTAATCTAAGACTGGTCGCCACTACAAAGCTTGGGGAATTTACAGTGAGTTTTGGCTGTCCTAACCAGGGTTGGAAAAAATCATGATTTTTTGCAAAAAATCAAAAAAAAAAATCGATTATTTGATTTAAATCAATGATTTTTTTTTGTTGATTAAATCAATTTTTTTTTAACTCGAGCAACTTTATTTAAAAGGTGTGGGACATCACCTGTATAAAAAAAAAACTTGACACTTAAAACAAATTAGTTTGAGTAATAGTAGGCTACAGTTGCATATTCAAAAAGCTTCAACAGTTATTATGAGATATTATGTCCCACAGCGGATAGGAGCTCACCAAAATGAAACGAGTAAATATGAGAGCTAACTTAGCTAAGTACTCTATTGTTTCGTACTCAAAGAACTTCAACAAGCGGCCTTGCAGTGCTGGAAACACCGGTTCTCGTCAGATCACCGAAGTTAAGCAGCATTGGGCTGGATTGATACTTGGGTGGGTGACCACCTGGGAATCTGGCTGTTGCAGACATAGGGCCTTAGGGCTTCGGGCAGATGACCAGGAGTGGTTAACGCCCTTTGAAACCATTTGAACTTCAACAGTATAATATCATGTTTTGTACTCTCAACATTGTCGACAGTAATTGTAGCAACTTAGTAGACTTGTTTCATGCTGAAGATCTCAGTATAGATTCAATTACAAGAACAATATTAGTATGCTATTATTTCATACTCGAATTAGCTTCAACAGTAAGTAACTAGCCTATGATTATGACAACTTATAGTACGCTATCATTTTATGTTCAACATAGCTCAATCCATTGTAGTTTTGGGAACTTGTTGGCTATCATACTCAAAATATCTAACTTTTCAAGAGTAATTCCTACTCATAGTTCTGCATTAATTTAATGTTTAACCTTTTAAAAGATTTAAATCAATGATGGTCTGCTTGAATTAATTCCTTCAAATGCAGGGAAATCCCTCCTTGTTTCAGGTAAGTTTTACTGTAAAATTTTGGTTTCTCTTCAAGCTAGTATTCTAATAGCCAACTTAGTTCTGCACCAATTTCATTTTTAGTTTTTTGAAATGATTTAAATTAATGATTTATATTGATGATTTAATCAATGATTTGATTAGGGTTAATCATTGCTAACCCTATTAGTTTCAAGAGTGCCAATGGCTAGGTTTCACCCCCAACAACAACTCAAATGCCAGGAAACTCGCCATATTCAAAGGGTGCAAAGGGTTTTAGCGAGCGTTAACCGCACCCGATCATCTGCCCGACTCGCCATATTTATACGGTTCTAAACAATAGCTTCCTCTAAGGAATTACGCAAGGGCAAAGGCAGTTACCCACGAAGCGGTTCCGACGGTTACGTCCCGTTTCGCCAACTCCCGTTTCGCCAACTCCCGTTTCGCCAAATCCCGTTTTGCCAAAATAAAAAGCAGATTAACAGCTTTTGCCTCACGGGCCAGTCCCGTTTCCCCAAATCCCGTTTCGCCAAATATTGTTCACGAAATTTTAGGCACACGAAACATTTAAAACATTTAAACACGAACATTTACAACGTGATAATGGTCAGACATTTATAGACAAACACCCGTTTTGCAGAATCCCATTTTGCAAAATAATTTCTTTCAAATCACTTGCCTCGCTCACGCTGTCACACTCGCTGCGGCTATAAACACATAAATAAATACGGATGCAAACCTATTTACGTTGCCTTTTGGACTTAAATGTCAGATTGCCTGAGCGGGGAATCGAACCCACGACCTTTGAAATCAAAGGCCGGAGTCCTAACCGCTCAGCCATACTGACATGGCCAAAAACCCAGCCGATTGTATGCGTGTTAAATGCTTCCTATGGACGTTTCCTTTAAGCCATGTCAGTATGGCAACCTAGGACTACAGCCTTTGATTTCAAAGGTCGTGGGTTCGATTCCCCGCTCAGGCAGTCTGACATTTAAGTCCAAAAGGCAACGTAAATAGGTTTGCATCCGTATTTATTTAACACTTATCGAGCCCAATTGGCTTTCTGTCCCGTTTATAGCTATAAACATATAACATCGGAAACCACCACTAATCAAAAATTACTTCCAATTAGGCATGCCTCTTTAACTTCTGCAGTGTTATATTTTTGAAGAATATTTTTATTCTGAGAAACGGGATTCTGCAAAACGGGAATTTCCGTTTGGAAAAGATTAACCAGTGAGCACGTGTATAACTAACTATACTTAAAACAGAACATTGGCATTGACGTAGTGACGATCAAGCATTCTAAACAATTATATTTAAAGCTTACGTTTTTCCGTCTGCATTGCCAGTTTTCAAAACGCTAATAAATCAACTGGGCTTATTCTACCACAGTCGCATTGTCTAGCTTTCTGAGCAAAAGAACGTCAGCACGATTCGTTCTTTGTTGTGCGCGTGCTGGCCCTTTGTCGATCTTAGCACTCCAGGGCTGGGATGGAGGTATCAAGCTTGCTGCATTGTTACAAGCATTGTTGTTTAGTACTGACATCGTCTAAACTGGGTGATAAGTGAACATGCACCACATTACTCAAGTCGCATAAGAGTCGGACCGCTGTTTTTGTCGTTTACCGATAATGATCCAAAACTCGAATTGTTGTATACGTAGTACTGAGATCGTCTAAACTGGGCGATAAGTGAACATGCAACGTATTACTCAAGTCGCATAAGAGTCGACCGGTAATGATCCAAAACTCGAATAATGCGGTAAAAGGTGAACAATGAAAATTCACTGGGTGTCAGTTAAACTTGAGACATCTCGGTTGGCACACAAGTGGCAGCCACTTTGGTTTTGATGGCACTACGTTCGTTCGGTGGCTAAAACTGAATGCGTCACTTTTCTGGACTTAGCTATTTTTGGCCAGTAACTTGAGCTTTCTAAGAGACTTTATGCGCAACAACAACACTTCGACTGCTTTTTCGACTTGGGCTGATAGTCCAAGAAGATATCATCACTGTCAAGACCCTGAAAGACATAACTGTAAATTGCTACTACGACACATAAATCTTGTACGATAACGCACTGCAGTCGTTTTGGGGTTTTTCACATGTGCAATAATTGTGTCGACCTATAAGGCAATTTGATTATGGGTTGTTCCCTAATTTGGGAGCAACCCATCGTAACTTGCTCAACTCTCAAACCCTGAAGTTGTCCCAGCTTTGGGATTCCGCATTTTCGATCCCAGAAATTAGAAAATGGCTTCAAAAGCTTTGAACTCCACCCCAACTATGTGAACACCATGCACCCATGGTCAGTCGTCCCAGCAAGACTTTCAGGCGAGCTGCAAAATTAACGCAATGAACTGAACCCCTGACTGGCGAATTCCTTCTCTTGGAAATGTACAAATAATTGAGGTTCGTCGTGTTTAAAAATGGACATCCTTGAAACTGTAGCGATCAAGCAACTTTCCTCACAGCAAAACATATAGTGGGTCCTTTTACCCGCATGGGATTTTTGTGTTAATGTAAAAGTGGATGGCGCTTCACAATTCTTCAGTAGACGGATTCCCGACAATCGGGTACAAAGCAAAGCATATTGCCAAAGGAAAACTAAATCGTAATATTTTCGAACTCAACCCCGTTTTATCGCTTTTCAAATAAAGAGCGCACCTTAAAAAGCGACGTCAATAAACGCCTATCTTTCCGATATCTGGAATTGCGACGTACGATTCAAAGATTTTAGTTTAAATTGAATGCTTGTAATCTAAGATTTCTCGTCTTTACCTCGCAGTGCCGACAGTAAATAAACTCTAAAAATTCCTCGATTCCAAAACGCCTGTGTCTTCCTTATAACAAAAAAAAATATGGCAGGAATTTTTTTTTTCTTTTTGCATTTTCGTAGGTCTAATGTCGTTCGGAAAATTGAGACGTACGCTCACGTTAATCACAATGTACCGTAGTACGTTACGTCATAACTTCGATATAACGAATCATTTTCTGTATGCTCTCCCGGCTCAAAGAAGAGCGAATCCCTCGCTCCACAGCATCGCGATTCGTTATAACGAGGTTCAGATATCATTCCCTAAAACGGTGCTCAATGTCAGCGGGAGGGGAGGGAAGATGAAAAGCTATACCTGGAGAGCGACGGAGGTGAAGATGGTGGGGGAGTTGGCGGGGGGGGATATGAGGGGGCGGAAAACCCTCTCCCATTTCAGGGTATATTACCCTCAAGCCCAGGTAATAAGCCCCATACGTTTTATCGATCCAGTGAGGAAGCTCACCCCCTTCCCCTCCCCCCATCCAATTCCCAACCCCCCTGTTGTAATGAACGTTGGTATTTGCAACAGGATTGGTCGATGCACAGCGCTTGCTCGCTGGGAGGCCACGCGCAGAGCAGCGCGTCTGGAAAACTGGTATAATAGAGACCCACCTCCACCATTTTGGGATTTTCGTGGGAGGAGCGGAACCTTTGTGTTATTAGATAGCGCTACCTTAAATCTGGTTATTAAAAATGAAAAACTGTCAAGTTTGCCTATTTTTTTTTTTTATTCTTCTATACAGCGAAAGCTGGCAAGACTACAGCGGTTGTAGGAAAAAAGTAGCAGAAATAAAGTCACGGAAACTAAGTCACAAAAATTAAGTCACAGAAATTAAGTCACAGGAAAAAAATCGCAAATTAACCGTCACCGTTTTAAACTGATGCGTTTTCTGCCGAGATACGCCATGGGCGCCTTCGATAACTACCAATTCAAACTCAACCAAACTCATCCATCTGGAGGCAGTTTGGTACCGTTAACACAGAGAATGGCCATAAGCAAACTCCACTCTGCCTCCAGAATGGATGAGTTTGGCTTGGGGTTTTCAAAGGCGCTGAATGTTAGGACAGTCCATTCAAACAACATCCGGGATGATCCGTCATTATGTCTATTCACAAGCAGGAATTTATTGGTTCTGGGTAGGTGCTGTTTATATGACATTTATATTAAATATTATTATTTATTGATTATATTAAACGTTCGTTAATTTTCCGTTACAATTAATAATAGACCCGTTTGGAATACCAGCTGGGACTGGCATTCCGGCGGCTAGCGAAATGAGGGATGTTGTTGAAATGAACTGTTCTAAAATGATGTGTTTCGGCGCTGAGACACGTCACTGCTTTTAGAATACGCTTTTTCCACCTATTTTGCCCCCTGCTCTGTGGAATGTCACGAGGCCACTATGAACAGCAATTCTATAACTCAAAATAGTTGTGAAGCATGGAACAAAAAGTGTTTCAAACTTGATGTTCATTACTTCACGCCCGTTAATCTGGCCCGTCACCACAGGTAAATATTTTTACAATCATCACTTTGTGCCTTTTTTTTTGACCTGTGACGTTTTTTTTTCCTATAGGCAAATTCGTGACGTTTCTTCTGTGACTTTTTTTCCTGTGACTTTATTTCCGCGCACCACTACAGCAACGATTTTGTCCGTTCGTCCCTCGCCTTTTACAGCGGCAGTCAAGTGGGCTTAAAAAAAAACGCGGCGAATTAAAACATTGTTGCGTCCTTGCAGCTAATAGGCTTTTTCGGCGTAACTCAATGAAAGAATAACATTGGTTCGTCGCATTTAACCACTACAGGAAGACGCACAACCGTAGAATAGACCCCTCTCCCTCCGCCACAGAAAAGGATTTCGTTAACGACGCACATTAGTCTCGACATCTTGATGCACGAATGAATTGGCCTACTCTCGAACCCAATTTTCCGTTAACTGTTACTTACGAAATTAAAACAGCAGATAAGAATTAGGCCTAAAAGGTGACTATTACTCCTAGTAAAATCTAAAACTTGGCCTAAAAGCTAACACATTGATAACCGGCTGGTTACTTTCAGATTATAATAGCAGGGGTCGCAGAGTTCTTACTTTTTCCTTATTTCCTACTTCTTTGTTTTAGTTCTTTCTTTTTCTTCTTTTTTCCTGCTTTGAGATGTACAGCTCCTTACTTTTTCCAGCTACGCTCATTTTGTAAATTTAAGTGTAAATTAGTGAAATATGAGGGATTAACGGCCTCCATGCAAATCTGGTGAGTGGTTTTCTACATGTATCATTATTTAAGAAAGTCTAGCAAGCAATTAAAAAAAAATCTCTAGGCATATGTATTATTGTATTTCCCAGCTAGGCTAAATTTATGACTACTCGCAAAACAAGTAAGCTTTTACTGTTATTAGGCCCTAATTTAGACTGAGGGGTTCCTTATTTTTACCTACTTTTCAGTGAAAAATTCCTTATTTTTCCTTATTTATGAGTTGCGAAATTCCTTATTTCCTACTTCCCCCCCCCCCAAAAAAAAAACCCACTATGATTCCTGTTATAGAGATCGCAGTTAGTACGTGATAGAGGTGTGCGCGTACACCTCAACATGTTCGCTGAAAAAGTGTCGAAAGTGCATAGAAGACCAGTGGCGAAAGTGTGTAGGTTAAGACGAACTAGCCTCTGCAGCCACTTGGCTAATCTGTTCACTGTTTTACTATTCTCTAATAAAAAAAGCTAACTTGCTTGCGTTTACTCTTCAACAATCATTCCAACTTCTCGTTACCATAATAATTTCTCGTAGCCGAGGTTGTGTTGAGCGATTTCAGCAATTAGTCGTGGTGGCTGAGCGGTGGGAGACCTGAGCCTGGCCGGTCACGGTTAGGTTGTTTGTGAGAGTTTACCAGGTTTTATTTATTTTTTTTAGCAATTGTGGTATCTATTCTGGCCAATTCTAAACAGATACTACGCCCTTACAATCCCACAAGAGTCATCGACTTTCAAATTTTTCTTTATTTTCTGTTTTCTGGAAACATTCCTTGTTGTCCTACTATTTTTATATATTCCTTATAGTTTCCCTCTTTTTGGAAACATTCCTTATTTTCCTACTTTTTTATAAACATTCCTTATTTTCCTACTTTATTGGAAACATTCCTTATTTTCCTACTTTATTGGAAACATTCCTTATTTTACTACTTTTTTTTTTAAACATTCCTTATTTTCATACTATTTTGAAAACATTTCTTAATTTTCCTACTTTTTAAGAACATTCCTTATTTTCCTTCTTTTTGGAAACATTCCTTACTTTCCTATTTTTTTGGAAACATTCCTAACTTTCCTACTTTTTGGAAGATGATTACTTACTTCCCCCTTTTTTTTGGAAACATTCCTTAGTTTCTTATTTTTTTGGAAACATTCCCTAATTTTCCTACTTATTTGGAAACATTCTTTGTTACAATTTTTGGAAACATTAATTTTCCTACTTTTTGAAACATTCCTTTTTTTCTTACTTTTTTGGAACATCCCAAATTTGTATCAACGGATGGTGATTGGTTAGGTTTAGAAGGTTGACACACTCAACTGGAATAACTTAAGTTAGTTTTAAACTGAGTCAAGAATTACCTTTCTGTCATTTCGGTTTAGGTTTAATGATTAATTTGATGGTTATGCGCTCGCCCCTAATACAGCTTACAAGGATGGTGAAAAATTCATAGCTTAATGATCCCTAAACAAGTAGGCTAATAATTGGGCCGGTAAAGTAAAGGGGGGGGGGGAGGTTCTAAATTAGTAGGCCAAAAATGGTTTACATCAGGAATAGTTGGGGTTGACGGTTGGAATGCCAGCAAGGGCTTCACTTAGTTACTACCCCTAATTTGGTCGTTATGGGCAGGTAACAATTGGGGTAGACATATGAGATACACAAGTGTGTATTGTTACAAGAATGGGAACGTTAAATACATCCGGTTTAAACAATCATTTGTAGTAACAGACGTTATCAAAACCCAAAGACTAGAATATATGGTTCTTGCAGGGAAAGGGAGGACGGAGTAGTTGCAGCCAAGTGTCGCTTGGAGACGGCGCTGCCGGCAGAAGGAGTACCGGAACCGCACCAACGTACCGGGACCAATGACCAAGGGACAGGAGTCTCTCTTGCCAGCTCCAACCAACGTGCCGATGCAATGCCTCGGAACCAATCATGATGTATGCGACGAACCCCGTCGATACAAATTTTCCTATTTTTGACACGTTCCTTACATGCCTACCTTTTGGAACATTTCTTTTTTCTTACTTTTTCGAACATTCCTTATTTTCTTATTTTTTTGGAACATTCCTTATTTTCCTATTTTTTTGGAACATTCCTCATTTTCCTACTTTTTTTTTCCATTTTCGTAATTGCGGTTCCCAACTTTTTTTTAAAGTGAACTTATTCTTGTGCACTTTCTTTACAACGTACTAAGAAAAATTGAGATAGGACCTGCAGTTTTAATCGTTGAAGAATTTATAGTCGGCAAACTTTGCCTCTTTGCAGATCTTAGAGAAAATGTGATTTACGTCCTTAATAGTCTGCGTTTTATTTCAAATAACAGCTGCTGGCAGAAAAATTATTACGATAAGCTAAAAGTTGTTATGTTGTTTACATCTAGCTTTATTAGAAAATAAAACATTGAACTTAAAATTCCTTTTTTTTTTTAGATACTTTCTACGACTAAATTATTTTTTCCCTTTAGTTTTGATATCAAAAATTTCTTTTTTCCTATTTTCTTCTCCTTAACCTGTCACGACCCCTGTCCCCATCATGTTCGAAGGTTTTCCGGTATAAAACTCCTTTCCATATTTAATTTGTTGGAAATGAGTTGAGTGCTAAAACGCACAAATTATCGATTTCATGAAAGCACGAGTGGCATTCGGTGTGAGAATTTTAGTTTTCTTTACACAAAATGATTCTTACTAAATTCGACATCAAATTTTATTTACGAAGTATTAATAGTGAATGTTCAGTATAACATTTTGAGTATAGTAGCCCTATCGATGTTTACTATATGTCTTCGATGTTTACTATGCTTACTATGCTTACTACTATGTTTACGATTTTGTGATGCATAGAATTTACGTCGTTTTCTTCTATTTGGTGTAACGGTGTTAGCCCCCGTCGCATTTTGTCATCCAAACTGTACATTCGCTTGCTTCGGCGTTCGTATATTTCGTACTTAGTAGGCCTAAACTTCATTTTTATGCTGCTGATTCACAAAGTTAAACGTATCTAGACGAGAAGCATCTTCGTGTTTCCGTAAAAGTGCGACGATTACCGAAAGTGACATCATTGCCGTAATAAGGGCATAAGTTTGCGTGCTCTACGTTAGCCATAATGTCAACATCTGTGGTTTGCTTGTCGGTGACCAATCAGTAACGAGTAAAGTGCCGATCTGTATAATTACTGATGCAGAAAGGTCGGGTGCGGTCTTTTCTGTGTAATTCGATGGTGATTGGTCGTTTTGCGGAAAGAAAAAAAAATGATCGAAAATTGGTCTAAGTTAAAGTAGGATCTTGTAGTTTTACTACTGGTAAAATTGAAAGCACGTTAGCTTGAATTAACGAGAATGATGGAAACGAACTGACACACACATACCTCACTCATGTTTGCCTACTTTTTTTTAGTCTTCTATACAGCGAAAGATGGGAATAAAAATAGGAACGACTTTGTCCGTCCGTCGCCTTTTTCAGTAGTAATCAAGTGGACTTAAAAAAAAACACGGCAAATTAAAACATCGTTGCGTCTGTATAGCTAATAGGCTTTTTTTCGATATAACTCAATGAAATAATAACATTTGATCGTCGCATTTAACCACTAGGAAGACACGCAACCGTAAAATAAAAATAAAAAAAAAGTTTTCTGTAACGACACACATTAGTCTACACCGTGTTGAATGAATGACTATAGGCCTACTTTCGAACCCAATTCTCTGTTAGCTACCGCTTAGAGAATTAAAACGGCAGGAAAAAATTAGGCCTACAGCTGGCAATTAAGCCTGGAATCTAAAATAATTAGGTCTAAGGCTGAGCTATTTTTAACCGGCATTTGTTATGGTTACTACTTTTAGATTATATAATAGAGATTGCTTTCGTAGTGCGTTATAGAGGTGTGCGCCTCAGAAGTTTTGTTTGAAAAAGTGGTGGAAATGGCGAAAGAGCACAGAGTAGGCTACAGGTTGCAACTAGGTAGTCGCTGCAGCCGCTTGCTTAGTTAAGTTGTCAGTATTCTTCAGGTAAATCGCCGTATCTCCTTTCCGTTTATCATCCTATTGATGATACGTTAATAGGGCATCATTTATGTCATGTTCATTTCTGGACTAAGGGCACGTTTATGCAACCACTCGCTTTTGCATTCTCGCAGCTAGAACTCAATCGCGATGGCAACGGTGACATTGCCATGGTAACAACGCTAAATGGATTGGCTAAATCCGACATCGTTTGAGTAAATACTTGCAGTCTTATAATCCGTGCCAATAATATAAAGAATTCCTCATGACGAAACAATTTTCCCAAACGCTTCTGAACTCACGTTATTTGCTGTTTTCGTTGCGAGGCGGCAGACATAAAACCGCCGCCATGTTGGAATTTCAGATGATTTCTAGCTTCTAGTTGCGAGAATGCAAAATCGAGTGGGTGCGTAAACGTGCCCTAACTCTGACGTCAAGACTCAGACAATCATGATGACGTCATTTTGTCCCTGCTCCAACAATCACCACCGCAATAGTCAAGAGCAAGGCTTAGTATTAGGTTTCGTTTTTAGATTTATTCAATTGTACAACAATACACTGATATCAAACTTCAGGCTTCAAATACTCAATGCATGTTGTAAATGCATTGTTATTTGCTCGTGGCCTTTCGACTTCCGGCTTGTATTCCCCAATTTCAAGGTTCATTTCCGTCCCTCCGAACCTCCAAGCCGGATGCCCCTAACCAAATTTATTAGAACCCTAAATTTTTCCACCCTAAAGTTCCCTACCCTAAATTTTCCCGGTGTGTCAGTTCTAGCCAGTAACTTTCTATTTCTAGCCGAAAGCGATAAGCAGACAATTTAACTCGGTCCAACTTGGAATTTCGTATTTTTAAACCCAACATTTTGTCATTTCTAACCGAGCCCTAACCGATCAGCCTATATAACGATCTAATTTCATGCAAGCCAACTTAAGTCACCCAGCCCCACTTAAGTCAGACAAGCAGCTAAACCTTCCATCATTAAATCTGACCCTCAGTGACTGGTTGGTGTTGTTCGTTTCTGTGTAGGTTTAATTGCAATTATAATTTTAGTACATTATCCCCGCAAAGTCTCCCAATCCAGTTGCCCAATTTGCCCCGAGTCAGCTATGTGGTGCCGCCTCTTCCGTTCTGCTGCCAAATTCGCTACGTCGAAATTTGGTGCATCGGCCAGGATACACCAAATGATGCACCAGGATGCGCGCCCAGGCCGCCCGCCTAGCTTGCAAGCATAGAATGATGTCTTTTTTCAAAAGGACTAAGCAAATCAAACCCGTCCACAATTCGGTATTCAGTTTTGCCAACCTTGCATCATTTTCGTGAAATGATCGGGAAGGGACGAGGTTGAGAAATGGTCCTAGTCATTCCTACTTGGCTACGAATAATTGTGGAGTGTTGTGTAACCAAACTGTACGTCTAATAAAACTGTCTGAAATTGCTAATCCGTAAATCAATTCAGAAAGTGGGTTTGGCAGGAGAAAACATTTTAAAGTGAACTTAGGAATTTATTTCCAAAATGCAAAATAAGGTATTAGGTTTACATTTTTTTAAGGCAAAAGCATTCAAGTTATATAAGCTGAAAGGAAGTCCTTCTTCTCGGTAGGGGGGGGGGGGGGGTGGGAATTGAAGCTTTACGGAGCATCGATAGCTTGGTCATTAGCGCCAACCTCAGTCACAGTGCAGTTGTCTGGATTGCACTGTAAGCTTGGAGGTCGAAGAAGTGAAGTTGGAACGTCGCAGTTCTCTTTAAATACCCTGAGACCCTCGGGTTACTAGGCAACCGGCTTCCTGGATACATCCTGGATACGTTGCCTGGAGAGGTTTGGAATCTTCTGGTCTGAGAAGTTAGTGTCTGCCTGCCCATGTGCAGAATACCTTTAACTACCTCCACCCAAAAGTTCTTTCGTCATGATTTGGAAATAGCATGTTTTCCATGACTGACTTGTAATAGCCCAATTGCTTGGCCAGGTGTACTTGACAAACAAGCAGCTGCAGAGACTACCTATAGTCGTAACCGGTCGTCTGTGCACTTCCGCCACTTTTTCAACAAAAGTGTTGAGGCGTACACCAGAGCTGTAACTGACCGTAGGGTCGGTGGGACAGTGGGTTAAATGGGTCACATTTTTATTATGTGTCATGGGTCAACACCGTTCACCCACCGACCCTTCTAATCAGTAGTCTTATTATATTGTCCGCGGCATATCTTGATTTCGCCCCAGAACGAACACAGATAATAGATTGTATATTTTTGGTAGCAGAGTGCCTTGTTGATATCCAAGATAGTTACAAAAACAATGGCGCCCGTTGATTAAAGCCGCTCCCTCCAGGAAGACGTAGCCGCTCATAAAATACCTGCAGGACTCAAGATGCGCTGCGCACACAATAGTAATCTTTTTTTCTTCTTACTCTTTCAAAATACATTGGGGAAAACAACCTTTTTTTAAGGCTTAGAAAGCCGTTCTCAAAGCGCTGTCTTGACTAGAAATGCCGCGTTTTCCCCTCCACTTTAATCTAGTGTACCTTGTAGCCGTATCTCCAGATGCTAGCTCGTAGCCAATATGGCGTCATTATCGCTGCTGAATAGTTTTGCCAGACGTTCGGCTGTGCTGTAGACTAAACTATTCTGCGCAACAAGCGAGCGATCTGAATATAGAGAATGCTATGTAGTGAAAACGGAACGAATTTGGACACACAACC
>JAHWFP010012832.1:19391-58171 GCA_023313725.1 Lithobius niger
TGTCATACCAGTTGGGAAAATTTTGCTTTCACTTAGAGATCGAACCAGTGAACCATTTTTAAACTTAGGTACTGTATGACCAAGGTACGATCAAGGCCCAGGTCCTTTTGAAAACTACTTTAACTTACTATAAACAGAATATTCTTGTTGTTGTTGTTCTTTTTGCGGAAATTTTGCTTTCCCCTGGAGATCGAACCAATGAACCAATTATCAACTTTCATAGCTAAAAATGTAAGTAACAAAAAGCACCACGGCTTTCTGAATGCTATTTGAAGTCTCTACAATATTCTTGTATTGTTAATCTTGTTGGGAAAATGTTGATCTCATCTGGAGAGCAAACCAATGAACTAAGGAAAGGGGGAATTGAGGTTTAACGTATAGCGTTGATGGCTAGGCATTAGCGCCAACATCACTCACAATGCAATGAACCAATTTTCAATTTATATAGCTTAAAAGGTAGGTAATAACAAGGACAAGGGATTTTCGAACACTGATTTAATACGGCCATAATATTCTTGTACTTGTTATTCTTGGTGGGTAAATTATTTTGACCTCACCTATAGATCGAACTAATAAACCGATTTTGAATTTTTATAGTTTAAAACATCTGTACTAATAGGACCAGAACGTTTTTAATTCTATTTTAACGTGACTGTAGACTTGTTGTTGTTGGGAAATTTTCCTCAATGAAGCAATTTAACTTTTTCTTGCCTAAAATGTAGGTATTAAAAAGGCCCGGTCCTTTTGTTGGTGTTGGAACTTTTTGCCTTTACCTTGTAACTAAATCAATACTATGTGCTGACGAAAAACACAAATTATCCCAACCTGGTTAAATTCTTCTAATAAGCAGTAGTAGTGTAAATAATGAAAACAGTTTAATACTAAGAGCGATCTGAGGGGACAAGAATTCCGAAAAGTAACCCTATGTATAAATCTGCAGATACGAATTTTATTGGAAGCAGTAAGATGACAAGAACTTTGTTAGCATCAAAATATATATTAGGATACATATTAGGATAAGTGTTAGGCATCTAGCCTAAATCTTGTTAATCTGATAAGTATCTCTAACCCCTTCTATCACTTTTAAATACTAGGAAACAGGCTTTGGGCATATCATAGGTGGAGCGAACAGACCTTTATTTCAAATTTATATTTAGTGTTTATTTTAATGACTGTACCATATTTGTTAACGCTCCTTAAAAATCTATGAGAAATGCTCACTCAGCTAAGTTTGGGCTGTTTGCCTTTTGGTGTGACGTACTGTTGTTATTTGCAGGCCTTTGTCTTATTTTAGCTTTATTTTCAAATAGGCCAAAGCTATCTTATTTATAATTTATTAATATTATATTAATAGGCTTTCGTTTGCTCCATCGTTTAGTGTCTGTTTAGCTTCTTTCCACATCTGACACTAAATTAATACAGATGCAAACCTGTTTACGTTGCCTTTTGGATTTATATGTCAGACTGCCTGAGCACGGAATCGAACCTACGAGCTTTGGAACCAGAAACCGAGGTCTCTTCCAAAGGTCGTGGGTTCGATTCCCCGCTCGTGCAGTCTGTCATATCAGTCCAAAAGGCAACGTAAATAGGTTTGCTTCTGTATTAAATTGACTCGAGCCTTCGGCTTGCAGTCCTGTGTTCCGACACTAAGGATGTGAGCCATCGCCGCCACCATCGCCGCCGATAAAAATAAAACAGCACGTTTGTCATGGCTGGTTCGGCTGCCGCCGCTAATAATTCTGAACATTGTTTACAACAATAATTACTGCTGCACAAAGTGCCTTCCCTAGATTATAAAATGTTAATAATAAAGCATTTAACTGTAAGCCAAACAATCATCTGAGCGATAGTTTTTAACAATAATTAAAAAATTCAGCAGGTTGGCAATGTCACTAGTCTTGACAAAACCACCAACGAAAATATTGATGCGCACACCTCTATCACGCACGGCGACAGGGATCTTAAAACCACATTATAATCCGTCAGTAACGATCACAATATTGTAAGTCAAAAAGTGTTAGCTCTTAAGCCTACTTTAGCCTTTAGGCCTAATTTGTAGCTTTTAGGCCTAATATTTAGTCGTCATTTTTATTTCGTAAGTAGCAGCTGCGCTTGAGAATAAGCCTATTCATTAATGCACCACGGTTTCGAGTCCACACGTTGCACGAGGAATATATTGTTTTATATGTATAGCTTCGCCGTGATACGACGATTTCGGTTTCATATTCGGGATTCCCATTGCTAGTGTAAATACCGGTTTCGTTGCCATGCTGAAGGTAATCCCTCCAAGCGTTCTTTTTTTTCAAATGATGATAAGGTTTATTGTTAACGGAATCCGTTTGTTTTTTGTTGTTTTGTCACACTTCCAGTAGTGTTTAAAATATGACAATGAAATGTTATTATTTCATTGAATTACGTCGAAAAAGGTTATCAGCTAGAAAGAAGAAACGATAATTTAATTTTCCGTGTTTTTTTAAGTTCACTTGAGTACCACCAGCAAGGTGTATGCGTCGAATTCCTTAACTATTCACGATTCCAAATTTACAATGGTGAGTATTAGAAATAAATTCGAAGATTTGTTATTTCTCCCGTAATAATTGTTCTATTTACATCAAATTTTTGTTCAGCAATACTGTTTGGGGTATCAAGCATTGTACCAAATTTCATTCTAATCCGATCTTTTATTTGGGTTCCACCCAGACTAAAAATATGCAACCAACGGACCAACGGACCAACGGACCAACCAACCAATATTTTGCAATTTAGTGTCCGTTATAGGCTATGCTTTGCTCGCTTCGCTCGCCCGCTCCACCAATAATCTGGTTTAACAAATAAATCCTATTTATCCCTTGTCTTGCAAATTAGTTTATCTCCTTTATGTCACATCTCGTTATCTCGTTTACCAAGTTTGTGTCAAATCTTGTTTACCTTGTTAATCTCCCATCTCGTTTATCTCCTTTTTCAAAACTCCTATTACTCATTTATCTTAAAATACATTCATCTCAATTATCGCATATCACGATTATCTCGTATACAAAATTCTAGTTTTTTATTTATCTGAAATGCCTTCAAGAAAAAAAATAAGAGAAATTAGTATTAAAAATGCTTAAACGAAAGTCTTCAAAAAAGCCCACTATATTCTTAAAACTTTTTCTGCTGTTTCACCTAAGCTGTTTGCTATCGTGTACAAAACCTTCTTGTGCCTTACGCTCGAATTCTGCTCTCAGGTTGGCTGTCCCTCTTATACTTCTTCCTTCGCCCGTCTTGAAACCTGTCAGCGCCACCTGACTAAATAGTGTCTTACCCCTTAAACATATTCTTATGATGAACGTCTTCACAAACTGGACTTGACATTGACCAACCCAGGGTCCTCCGGGGTGACCTTATGCACACTTACCAAATCCTAAACCACCTTATTGACGTCCAGTCAGCCAACTTTTGTTGTCTTTCCACTCTATGATTAAGGGCATCCCCTCAAACTCTGCGGAAGAATGTCCTCCGGTAATTTTTGGCACCGGTTTTTCTCTGAATGTGTGATCGAGGCTTGGAATGCCCTTCCTGTTTCGGTTGCTCTTTCCACTTCGCTCGCTTCCTTCAAAAAATAGGCTGGACCATTTTCTTGGTTAGCCTTTTGCTGGCACGGTTAGCTCTTGGTTTGGTTGTGTTGGGGGGAGGTGCTTCTTAATAATAATAGCAATAATAATAACTAGTGGAAATTACACCAGTCGTAAATTACCCCCGGCATAACATATACCAGTCTAGCCAGTTCCCGCGTACCTAAGTGAAATACTTTACTGGTTAGCAAAAAATGAAAATAACTTCGAAGACCCCAATCTGTCTTCTCCCTGCCTCACCCCGGCCCCCTCTCCGCACATTCTCCCAGTAAACTGTCAGATTTACCCCATGTGCCTACTCACTGGTAGCCCTTTCCCCTCTCCACTGCCCCCCCCCCCCCGAATTCCCCCATTGTGTGGTGTGAATATCCCCACCCCATCGCCATTCCCCCTCCCTTTGAACCCCTGTTGTTTGGTTTTCGTAAGGAAGTAAATGTCTTTTTGCAATGGAGGACGCTGCTGTTATGTTGCCGAATTGACTGTTTGCCCATTCTGACACTAAGTGCGATAAACCCAGCAACGATCGTGCAGACATTGATTGTTTCTCAACCATTTTTGAAAGCTCTTCCTGATTGTTACAGGGCACAAACATTGTAACGCACACACAAACATTTGTTACTGGTTGTTATGCACACACACCTAATGATTTTGCTCAGTGCCACCCAAGCCTTTTATATATATAGATAATAAAACATTTGGTGCTTTAGCATACAGGCTTGAAATGGACCGGGGTCACTAATAATCAGCCTTAGGTTGTTAAGCAACCAAAATAAAAACAAGATGTACCAACAAAGCAAGAGAGTAGTAAAATTAAAACTAACAGGACAGTATTCTGGGGTCAAGTTTAAAAAAGATAAAATAAATAAAATATAGAAACATGGCAACAATATCTGTAAAACGAGCCAGTTCGGCACTAACAAAAGTTAAAACACCAACATAAATTACATAAAATCAGACAGGTACTTAGACAATTCTACAGTCTGCAATTTCGTTTTAAAAGAATATAACGAGGCTGCTGTCACCAACTCGCCAGGTAGATCATTCCACACCTTGACAACCCTGTGGGCAAAAAAGTGCTTCAGCTGGCAGTCAGTGTGGAATGCTCCAGTAAAAAGTGTTACAGAATGACCACGTGTACGTTTATTAACAAGGAGTCAAGGTTGTCAACATCTACCACATATACGCAGTAATGAATATGTAAGGTACAAATTAGCCTTCAGACGGCGTAATTCGAGCGAATCTAATTTAGTTAACTCAAGCCTCCTGGCGCAGGAAAACACTTTTATACCACGAAATGACTTGGTGAAGCGCCCCTGTACAGATTCACTTAGGTTTATATCGTCCTTCAAGTAAGGGGGGGGGATTGAGGCTTAATGGCGCTTCGACAACTTGGTCATTAGCGCCAACCTCAGTCACAGTGCAGTGGTCCGGGTTGCCACTGCACCACACATTACAGAGATGTTATTCAAACCCCTAATCTAAATCTAGGGATGTATTTCCCTAATCCAAGTAAGGGGACCAAACAGCACGTGCATACTCAAGAATAGGCCTGACATACACCTTAAACGCCCACACAAATGTATCGTCATCTCCAGTGGTAAACACCTTTTTAATCCATGCAGAGCACTCTGGCTAGCCATCTTTGCAACATGGTTACAGTGAAATCTCACTTTCAAATCGGATGTAAACCAAACGCCAAGATTTTTAACAGTTTCTGTGTGTGGTTGGTTGTGTGGTTGGTTGTGAACTGAAGAAAGTCGATAATCCCATTTAAAATTCGGTTTACCGATATGTAGTATGCTATATTTCTTAAGAGCAATTGAAAATTGCCACGAGGCAGACCAAGTTAAAAGGTCTGTAGTTGCAGTTACTAACCCGAAACAAGAATCATTGTCAATAAATTGACTGTGCATCTCTACATCATCCGCAAATTTTCACAGGGATGTATTTTCCTAATGTGAATGTAAGTCGTTAAGAAAAATAATAAAGAGGCGAGAACCTATTACACTTCCCTGTGGTACACTGCTAATCACGTGTTTTACGTTAGACTTTGTGCCACCAACAATAATGCACTGTGTTCTGTTGGACAAGAAATCAGTTAACCACTCAAGTAATTTTTCCTGAAAGTCGTACAAATTTAATTTTGTTAGGAGCTTACTGTGTACCACTGACTCAAAAGCCTTTGCAAAGTCAATGAGTGTAACATCAGTTGGTACACCACAGTCAACTGATCCGGTCCAGCCATCCAGCATGGATAACAGTTGTAGACTAGTGGATCACCTTGGAATGAACCCAAATTGGTCACTTACACAAAATATTGTTTTCTAAAACAAAAGAAAGCATTTGTGTTCTGTTAATACGTTCCATTACCTTGCATGGTATGCAGGTCAGTGCAATTGGTCTGTAATTTAATGGGTTCGAAGCATCATCTTTTAAAAAAAATTGGTGTCACATCTGCTGATTTCCAAGCGAACGGCAATCTACCTGTTCTTCTTGGCTTTTTGACTTTTGCTCGCACCGTCGGGTTTGTCTATCCTATGCCTATTCTGTATTCGAATGTAAGCCTTAAAAACCTTACTGCTCTAAAGTAACGGATACGAGAAAAATACATGTAAGCCATCAGCATTGCTGTGATACGTGTAAAAGAAGCTCCGTCCTATTTTTGTGGGAGCTGAATATCCTTTTAGGCGTATATTGCGACTCTGATAGCACTTCCATGGAAACAGTTTGAAGATACAAGTCAACCCAGATTATGCTAGACTACTTGTACTAATGGAAGCAAAACATCTACAAACAAATGAAAAATACATACACAAACACAGGCAAAAAAACTGTCTTAGGAGTATGCTTCTTTCACAAATTTTAAATCCACACAAAATACACATATAGCCACTCACAGGAAACATACTTCAAATATAAAACAACGAACACAGATAAATATAAAAAAAGTGTGAATAACACGCAAATTAAGTGCACACAAACATACACGCCCACAAACATCATGTTTTTCCAATGTAAACTTCGTTCACTTTCTGACATAACCACTGAGTAAAAACAGTCCTTGTTCCCTAGAATTGGAGTTCAAATTATAGTTCGTTGCGTTCGAGTGAACTCTAATCCTTTTTTTATTCGTGTACCTTTACAGCTGTGAGTATGGGATACGAGCTCTAATGCTTTTTTTTTCTAAACGGCGAAGCTGTTTTTTGTTCAGTTAATTAGATTGTAACCCAGTTATGTGAATGACAAAATGTTTTGAATTTGACCTGAGCTACGTTCTAGCTAGCTAGAACCTGAAAGAAGGAAATGTGGAGACTGCGACAAGGTACAGATCAGCAGCTGGCAACTAAGTTAATAACGGCAGTACTTCAAAGAAAGGTTCGTCGTGGAGTTGGTACCTGCAATGAGATAACCTATATATTGATATCTCAACCCTGGTACATACCTTCTGCTTGTGGTTACAGCAGAGTCCATCAGAAAACAGCCTAAGAACCAATCTAGATTGGCAATAGTAGAATAAGTATTTATAGGAATCCCCTCTTCGCCACCATTATTAGCCTTTCTAGTTCACCAGAACAAGCATTTCGGTCAAGACAAGGAATAAATATCCTACAATGTTAGCTGGACTTACACATTCCGTGTCTTGTCACATCTTGATCTTGAAAACAATGATTTTCTTCTTGTACTACCAAATAAAAGCTAGATTTTTTATCAACATTTGCAGTGTTTACTTAATGAGTTTTCCATTCTGTTACTTAAAACGTGCTCAATGTACAAAGTTTTGTGACCAACGCGAAACTGTTAATCTTTTATTCTTTAAGAATATCCAATATTCCTGCTCTGCACACCCTGGCTATGTATTGGTGAAAAGAAATGAAAATAGCAACAACCACGAAAATGATAACAAAAATCACCAAGTAAGGTTAAAAACTAAGAGAATAGAAGTGTACTCCTGCGTTATCCCACTGGGGCACTTTATTGGTGCATACCAGTAATTTGACTCAATTGTATAAGAACACTTCTCAAGGAGTGCTTCACAGCAGTCTTGTGTTTTCAGGATGACTTTGAGAAAAGCTTCCATACATGCGAGCGAAAATTATCGGTTTTAAACAACACATCAAGTGCCTTTACTGTGATAAAGAAGTAGTCGGCCTCTATTTTTCGATTTTAATCAATCAAATCCGCTGCTTTCAAAGTTTCACCAAGTATGGGTTAATTGAACTATCTACTTCGCATATGCTACTAGCTTTGTAAAGATTTACACGAATAATATGAGAAAGAAAACCTACCCACCAGCAAAAAAATTTGTTGAGAATCTGGTGGAAACTCACTACACTACATGCCCTCATAATGGAGGAACCTTGTCAAAAAATGATCCCTCGTATATTAGTAAACTCAAATCATGAACAAACACCCAATAGGGAAAAGAGACTATACCTTGAAGGCAACACCACATCAGTAAACAAGTTTAACTGTGTAAACACTGTTGAACAAATTCCCTACCATGGAAAAATAGGCCAACCTTTTCAATACTTTTTCTATCATCCAAAATAATACAACAGGACATTTTTATTTCCAAAATACTACTATGGGTTGACTGTTACAATCCAGTGCAATCAAAATTTTCCAGTCAAAATGCAAGGTCTGGAGTTTTTTTTGATGGGACTCTTTTTTATGGGACCTTTATTTAGCTTGGAAGGTTTTTCAGATTGTTGGGGTTTGGCCGCCATCTTAGACAATAATCGCCGCTTTAGGATAAAACTGGAACACCGTATCTCCAAAACTGCTCAACCGATTTTCAATTTCGAAAGACCGTTGGAAAGGTTTGAACGTCACATAGAAAAATATGTCCTACAGTTTACTTCGATATACATAACCGTTAATAAATAATGTAATAAAATTACCAATTTAGCACCCTAAAAGTGGATGGAAAACGGAATGGTTTGGGGTCTATAGTGGCACTCCGGAATTAATAAAAGCTTGCAGCTCAAATGTGGGAGTGGCTATCATGGAGGTAGAGGCAACTTCAAGTACTCAATGACAGGTTCAGAGTCCCCATCCTACTGAATGCTGAAACCCTTTTGGCACTGACAGTTTCTTTCCTCAGACCATGCCAAATCGGGGGCAACCTGTACCGAGAAAAAATTTCCAAGATCTACTAAGCCTAATCTATTGTATCTTTTAAACAAGTAGATATTTCATTATAAATTATTGAGGACTAAATGTAAATGGCGTAATACATACAAACAGTGCCTAGAAAGTAATAGTCGGTTAGTGGTTTTGGAGATAGGTTCATTTTTCTGCTACGTTGGCTATCGGAAAAGGGTAGCTGTATATTACCGTAGCGTATGAGCAAATTCAAGAGCATTGTATACAATATACAACCAAAATTTTTAAGTTTTCTCCGATGAACTCACTTTGGATTTAAAAATATGATAAAAAAAAACAAAATTGCATATTAGGTATAGAAAAGGTGTGTTGCTGAAGTATTATTTTTTCACCATTTATGTATGGTGCAGCAAATGTTAGCTAGGCAAACAATTTTATCAGTAAATACTAATTAACATTGTAACACTAAAATTCATGACTGTCTCTATGTATCAAATACTTTATAGCCACCTAATGTATTATTAATTGTCACACTCATCTTCTGTACTAACATCTTCAAATTATGAGTAAGTAACAATTGCATCTTCTTCATCCAAATATAATGTATCTTCAAATGACTAGTAAAAAACAACTGCCAGATCAGATCCCTTATCAGATTCTACTGCAAAGATTCGGTCCCCCTAAGGCCTTGGGACACCTTCTGGAAGTGTGGAGATTGTGTGTGCAATAAGCTGCAATGCACCTTGATGTGATTTCAACCCGAAATTAGTTGGGATAAGTCTTATGCTGATTTTACGTTCTTATATTCGTAGGCCTGAACCAAGTTGTTGTATTATCTCCTTGTAGCCTTTGTATAATGTTTTGGTTGGAGAATGCTGCTCGTTAAGGTTTCCTCCCATGCCCCTTGCACCCCTAGTGAAGACATAAACTCCATGTACAACAGATGCATCCTCATCTGCTGTTGTATTAAGGTTTTTAAACTCATATATATTATGTTTGTCTGAAAACAAACAATTTTTAAAGGGTTTTATTTAAAACATCATAATTAGTAATTAGGTATCTTAAACTAATTTTCTTTAACTTTATCTTATTGACATCCCCCCTTCCTTTTGGCAAGGCGTGTTAACCATTAAAACCTTAGATGTGGTTGTAAAGCATACCCCTTCTCGTCATCAGCGAGGGAGGGGGTATGTGAAGAAATTATGCCTGCTGCTCAATTCCCTTCACTTTTAGCTCCCCTGAATTCAATGGTGCCAAGAGATCTAATGCTTAACACTCTATAAGATTTAAATATTGCATAGTGGCACTGACAACGAAAAAGAATGTTACTTCAAGACAGAATTTGTAAGGCAGCAATAATCAGTGTTTAAATGAGGCCATCAAATGTTCCATCTTGTATTGTCATCTTCATCTGTGCTTTACTTGTACGATTTGTCTGCATTGTTACAAACCAATCTTTTCCTGCTATTCTCTACTGTTACACGCTAGCTCAATTTACAGCTCTTGGAGTGCTTGTATATTATTACTTAGTGTTACGTCGAACCCTTAACAACAATTCTCTGCAGCCTGTATTCCTTCTCCCACGTCATTTCACTTCCTGTCTTCAACATCTCTACATGTTAGAGGAAAGTGAAGGTACTGTTGTGTGTTGGCAACCATCAATAGTCGTAGTCACTATTTTGGAGTAATCGCTATTAGGGTTACTTGCAGAAAGAACTTTTAGGGTTTTTCAAAAAAGCTCCACTCTTTCAAATAACAGTTAAAGAAGTCAACATAATATTTTACACGCCAGACGTCTCGGATGCATTGAGTGCACCATTGCACCAATGCCGATTTACTGACTTTCAACTTCTACGATACGGCACATGTATGCTGGTGCAACTTGGTTTGGCAAGGAGAATGGAAGGGGTGAACCCACCAAGGCTAGCCGAGAACTCGTGAAGGATGTCAACAACTCCCCTAACTGCAATAAAAACGTTGGACTACAATTGAGTTTCTCCAGAGTTCTTCTTCGTATATTGTAACTATTTGCTGTTTAAGTAGACCACATTCAAACAAAGCCACGACCACTAAAAAGGGTTTACCCTCAACACGTTCAGGGGTGATGGGGCTTATTTTACCTGGGAGGTCCGTTTGGCATTGGAATGTCACACTCTGCATACGTTGAGAGGAGACTCATAATTTCCCCCAGTGCTATCAATTGCTCCAACAATGTAACATTGACAGCTCTGTCAGAAAAATTTCACAACCATGATGAGAGTTGACACGCCAATGTAAGAACTGGGAGAAATTACCACTCTCCGAGTATAAATAGTGATCTGTCGCAAAAAGTGCGACACATGAAACAAAAGCTGTAGGCCTCATCTTCGCCTGAAGGCATAACACATAGCAGTGCAGCTCCAATCCCTAGTGGATTTGCATCACACATGAGTTTAATGGGAAGAGATGGATCATAATGTGATAAAATTTTAGGGATAAGGAAAGCTACCTTTGCTTTTTGCATTGCTTTAGAGCATTCACTACTCCACTATCATGTTGTTTTAGGTGATAGGAGTTGATTGAGTGATACCAATATGGAAGCAAGATGTCGCACATACATTCCATATTGTTCATGAAACTTAAATAAAATTATAATTCAGTGACGATAGAAGGCTCAGGCACTGATCTGATAGCATCAAGCATCTCAGGCTGGCTTGAGAATCCTGACTTGTCGAGCTGAAACCTTAAATAGTTTATTTTGCTTTGGTTGAGTTTACAGTTAGCCTTTTTAACTTTAGTTTCACTTTCCTCCAGCATGGAGCATACTTTGAGGAGCACGGCATCCTGTTCCCTGCCTTTCCCAGCAACTAGAACGTCATCAACAAAAGGGCTGGCCCGAGGTATGTCCCTCAAGCACCATTCCCATTAGCTTTTGGAAAATGCCCAGAACACCCCTAATCCTAGAGCGATTCTTTGCCATTCAAATATGCCTAAATAGGTGATAATTGTTAAAGGTGCTTTTAACTCCTCGTCGAGCTCTATTTCCGAGAATACATATGAGAGGTAGATAATCGAAAAGGTATCACAACCAGCAATCTGACTGAACAAATCTTCCGCCCTACACACGGGATGATACTCTATTTCCAGCTAAGGATTCATTGTGCCAGATTGGTCCCCCACTACCCTAATGTTCCTGTTAGTTTGAACACCAAAACTGTGAGAGTAGCCCAGGTACAGTAATCAACTGGTTTTAAAATGCCTGCCCTCCAGAACTATTCGGTTGATTTTCACCTTGACAATGCCTCTATCAAACTAGAGTCCTAGGTTGAGCCTTGCAATATTTGGGAACAGCATCAGCTTTAAATTTAATTTTCCCTTTGAAGTCTTTGAATATAGCCAAGACCTGGTGAAAATTGGTCAGGAAAACTAAAAAAGACGTCATCATCAGAACCAAAATTAGGACCTGTTTAAACTTTGTCATCCAACTGCGACCTTGGAGTGCTAGTTGCTCACCAGGTGCTCTGAATGCAAACAAACTTTCTGTTTGGTTCGTTAAAGGGGAGATTTAACTTTACTATGCCTAAAGGTTTAACCACTGCTCCCACCCAAGATTTAAGAATAATATTGGTAGGGTTAAGTTTTACATTAGAAAAGTACTTAAGATACCAACCAGAGAGTAACAAAGTTGAATCTGAAACCGAATCAACTTCTAATGGTAACTGACCATTGAGATCTCACTACACGAGTCATTTGTTATTTTGAACACTCGATTTCAATGTGTTAATGTCAATATCAGGACTAGATTCAGTGCTACTCTCCTCACCATTAGTGACGACCGAATCAGAATTTGTTGATTACTCTAACATATGTGATTTTTCCTGGAATATTTTATAATGTCTTTTTTTTGTCAGCTGTCTGTACCGTTTTTGGTTTATGGGATAGGAACGCTGCACTGTCCTTTCCAGGCTTGGTAGATCTCCAAACGCAGCTCAGTTGTCCAACAATTCCGCAGGTTGAGCATAATGTTCTTTTTATGGATAAGCTTTTTATAAAAATATGATGAAAAATTATCTGGTCCAACTGCTGTACTTGGGTTGAAAGAAAGCATAACTTCACGAACAAATAATGGGCTGAAATTAAGATCCTCGAACAACTATAATGCAGTCATAGCATTTAAACACGGCCTACAATCCTAGCCATCGTCTATAATACAGTTATTTATGAAAGTGGAATTCAGTGCATTAGATTTGTCATAATCATTAATTTAAAAACATTATGCCTGAAGAGGGCTCTCGTGTACTTAGGATAACCACAATAGAAGCATTTAGCCTCATTTAGCTTTTTTTAATAAATTAACTAGATGTTTGTTTTTGACTTAGTGAGTAGAAGACCCCTGAAATTGTGTCACATTCTTATTTGCTAGTTCTTGGGGAGTCCCACTACAAATCTATCTCTAAGCATAGTGTCAAGCTTGGACCCATCGGTTGCACTGAAGTGCTAACCGTTTTAACTCAGCTATATAATTTACAATACTTTCACTCAAAGCCTGTTCCCACCTTTGGAATGTTATGCGTTTACATAAATAATTAGGCTTAGGGCAGAGATTAGTGGCAAACACGATGGTAACCTCATCCAAAGTTTGATTAGAAGGTGGTTCGGGAGCACATAAATTCCGGATGAAGTCATAAGTCTTTCATTCTACACTAGTTAGCAAAACAACTACTTGTTTATCAGCGGGAATGACATATGCTGTAAAATTTAACTGCACTCGCTTAAAATAGATGGCCCATATCTCAATGTTGGGATCAAATTCATCTAATTTTTTGTGCGATAATGTGGGATACTTAACAACAGTTAGGTCGACGTTTCTGTCAACAGCTTCGTCAGTAATTGAAAGACTACTAATTTCAGAATTTGTAGATTCTAAGAATAGAGTTAATGTTTCGTTTAAACTCTTAGACCGCTCTTTACTAGTTTCTGGACAGAATCTTTAAATTTAACCTATAACTCGTCCTCTCTGCTCATGTGCAGCAAAGAGAGGACCAATTAGATGACTAGAATTAAACTATGCTTTTGAATAAAGATTCACAACGTTAAACCAGTTTTAAAGTTAAATTTTAAAGACTTTTGACAGCAATTTGCTTGTTCTTTGCAAACTTTCACACACCAGCTAGGTCACTGTTAACTAGAGGCGCTAACTCCAGTTAACACGCAGTCTAAACCTTGTAATATCCAACCGACTTCCTCTAGCTGCAGTGCATGCCTTTAGGAAGTAATCACACAAAAATAACATGAATGGCCTAACAATTGCGTTAGTCACACTGCAGTTATGACTAAGCTTTAAAACAATACATTAATCACACTTAGCTCAGTCTACTAAGGAATGAAGAGACTCAACTGCGCAGTTCATCAAATATTAATGTTAGTTTGACCTCAACATGAATTCAAACCTAGTTAGATAATATTTTACTAATATTATTTATCTGGGTTTAAACTTTAAACTTTTAAAGATAAGTTTATAAGTTTGAGATTTCGTTCTGCTTTTACTTTTTAATGCTTTGTTATACAGTATTAATAACAATTTTAAACTTTTACACTTTTACCTGGGATTTTATATGACCCTTTTCACACCCAAACGGAGTGAGCGGGTGAGGCAATGACAAAAGTTGCTCCATGACTGGAAAAAAAGCTCACGACAACATATAAGCTACAGTTTCGTTTTAATTTTCAAAAGCACTATTTTTGCTTTTTGCTTTTTTTCTTAAAATTAACTGGACGTTGTTTTTCACTAAGTGAGTAGAAGAGCCCTGTAACTGTGTCACATTCTTCTCTGCCAGTGCTTTTCCAATACGGCTACCACCAGATAAGGTGGCAAGACCTGGTCCCATCCGTGTTTTTGATGTTTTTTTCTCTATTTGTAAATCGTACGTTACCTTTTACTGAAAAGGCATTCTACCTCATGCTCATTGCGTTATACATTTTACAGGTGAACTAGGCATCAAAACAGTGCTGAAAATTAAAATGAAACTCTTCATTTATGTTGTAGTGAGTTATTGCCCAATCAGGGAGCAACTTTTGCCATTTTTCACACTCAGTTTACACATTATGCATTGTTTTCAGCAGCACTTCGAAAGTTTTCTCCTTCAAAGGTGATGCAACGTCCTTCAAGCACAGTTTCCTACTTTTCTTAATGATAAAGTGCCTGTAAATTAATAAAGCATATTTCTGGGATATCCAGTCAATGAAGTAATAAACTATGCTTAAACAGTGAAAAAAGATGTTAATGGTTATGGATTTCATTGGCTCTGATTTTTTTTTAATTTCTAAAAGCTTACAAGAAGCCTTACAAAAATGATACAAATAAGCGTATTGGACCCTAAAAGTCTCAGAATACATTTTTAAACCAATGCATGTATTTTCTGGTTGTAAACAGACATCATATTTCAAGGATATTGTCAACAGAAAATTCTTTAAGGTTAGTCACAGCAAACTTATTAAATAGTTTTTTCTCGTATGCACTTTCCTGCCTAATGACGGACAAATAAAATGAGTCTTTGCATTTTGTACACATCAATATTTTTGTGTTTTGGGAAGTAATTAGTTCGGTAGAGTCGACCTATGGCATACCAGCGGGCACACAATGACGTGGTCTATAGTCACGAATCATTTCACTTGAACCCATTCAGTTCCAGGGACAAGCCAATACAAAAGGACAAAATCTAGGTACAAGGACTATATATTGGTGGTGTACTTTGGATCTAAATTGTTCAAATAAAAAATTGAACCTTTGCATTTGTTCTCTGTTTTTATTTTCTGCGATACAGTTCGAAACTGAGAATAGAGATGATTGAAATAACAGCCAATTTTATATTGCATGAAAGGAGCCATTGTAAAAGCATGCCGTGGTACACTGAAAATTGGTCATTAATAGGCTCGTTACAATCGACATGACATCCATGATTGTGTGTAGGCTAACATTATTTTACTACTCTCTACAGGTCCCATAGCATGACAGCAAGGACTTAATAATTTACAATCACAGGAGTTAACTCCATTGCGATAAATGATCGCGATAAATGATTTCTCACGATCGCTCAAAGTTTCATCATTCTGCACAAAGTCACCAACACGAAAGTCACACAATAGGCACAGATCACTACGTCATTTATAAGGACGAGGTAACTGTCGATCTTGACTGACATAAATGGACAGATCAGATGTGTGTCATTGGTTAACTAAGAGTATCTTTGCGTATGTAGCATCTGAATCTAACGATGGTAGCCAGTGAAGGGTTCTTAATTTTACATATTGGACGATAAACATTGGATGGTGCATGAATGGTGAAGTAAAGTGACAGATTGTGTGCAGGCTTCTCAAAACTGAAAGAACGGCGTCCATTGGATGATACGAGCATAAAGCATGTTAAACAGTATCTTTCCACTGAATACAAAACCGTGTTAAACTGAAAATATTGTTTATGTAAAAACTTATAAAACTGAATATGACTGGGGCTGATAACTGTCAGTTTCTGGTCTCTAAAACGGAAGTGCGTGCACGCCATCTTAGATTGTAGGCCCTTCCAGCCACCATTGATGTGATCTGGGGTTATGCATAAATAAAACACAGCGTATTCCTTGTTAATAACGCTGTTCCAAGCGAGCTATTGTTACGAAAATTCAAAGGAAAATCGTCGTTGTTGTGAATGAGCAATTTCTTATTTCCCCTTGTTTGCCGAAGAAGAAAATCGGAATCATGCAGCAATGTTTAAACAATACCAGTATAAACCGTGTTCCTATAGCCCTCTTGTTACCGTATTTTTGCCATTGTCTGATGAGGCAATGTCTCATTTCCCATATTTGATGAAGGAGTATTTGCACTGAAGCAAGCAAAGCCACCAGCTTGCAACAGCAGGGTTAATCGCAAAGTAAGAGAGCATTAGTTTCAGTTTCGATTTTCTAAGTTAGCCTTCTAAGATTAGAATTCGTGGTTATCGAATAACGGCATTAACAATCACTTACACATGTATAGTTATTGTAGTATTCTTGCAGCAAGCTCTGTAAGTTGTGGACACCACAAAGTTACTTTGTCGTTGAGTCTAGACTGGCCTATTTCTTGTACCAAACCACCTTTGAATACTTTTGAAGAAACAAAATCAAAATAAACTAAAAATACGTCAGAGTTGTACACCCTCAGGCCCTTCTAGGAAGTTTGATCTTCACCGTAGTGTGGTTATCAAGGAGCGTGACGCTGTCCTTATGTAAGCCTGAGCATATACTTCCATGGTAAACGTCAGACTTTGAAATTCTATAGTTTCCTCTAGAATTGATATACACCAACAAAATTCGGAATTTGGGGTCGTGTCGTACTCGTTACTGCAATAAACATTTTAATGACAACAATTGAACCGTTTGGTGTCCACAGCATGGTTATTTCGTGTTGTTGTCTTTGTTGGGATTCTTTGTCCTCACCTGGGGATCGAACCAGGGATCCGATTTTCAAGTTTTTCAGCTTAAAACGTAGGTATGGACAAACCTTTGAGCGCTATTTTTATGTGACTACAGTATTCTTGTTGTTGTTACGTTCTTCTCTTTGTTGGGGGGAAAGTTTGCTCTCACGTAGAGATCGACTCAATTAACCGATTTTCATAATGTAGGTATTAACAGGGACTGTGGCTTTTGAACGTTATTTTAATATGATTACAATATTCTTGTTAATTTTTCTTGTTGGGAAAACGTAAAATTTTGAAACCCTGTAGTTTTCCCTGGACTTGACATAGGTCAACGAAATTTGCTATTTGGGGTCGTGTGTCATAACTGTTTCACTACATTAAAAATTTTACTTACAGTAATCGAATCATTTGGCCTCCACACCATGGCCGTTTCTTGTTTCTGTTGTTATTTTTGGGACTCTTTGTCCTAACTACTACAACTGTTAAGCAACAAAATCGTGCACATCAAACCGTAAGTAGGAAATTGTGTAGACCAGTCATTCTTAGCAGTACAAATCTAACTAGCTATGGATCCCCCTTGAGATACTCCCAAATTCCCCCCAATGCACCCTTATGCAGACATACATCCTAACTCTGTGAGGCTGTTGATCAACAATTTTTGATAATCGTGCTAAAATCTTGAATTGTGGTGCACAAGTCATTCTTAGCAGTACACATTGTACCAGTCGTGGAACCGCCATGAAGGACCATCCGAGGCGGTGTTCCTGCACACCGCACACCCCTGCACACCCTCCCTGTGGCTCAACAAACATGTTCTTCCAGATCCGGCTAAAAGCATGAAATTTGGTACAAATCGAACAAGCTGTGGATTCCTCATAAAATGCCCCTCCCCTCCAAGGCCCCTAGCCCCGCCCCTATAGCCTCTCTACGAAGCTGATGACCAACAAATTCTTGCTGATCGTTCTAAAAACATGCACTCTGGTTCAAGTTTTTCCTAACAGTAGAAATCGAACCAACCATGCCTTTTAGCTCGATGTGCATGATTAGTCCAAATTATGGCACTTAACAGCTGTACTCAAAACAGAAACTTTTGTTGACCTTGACAATCCATTCAAGGTCATCACAATTTTTACTTTTATGCAAGTGTATCAGACGATTGGTGTCAATTTTAAATATGTAGGGAATCAAATTGAGCCAGGATTTGAGAATTACAATAAAAAGGATGACGTCATTAGCTCTCAGTGACACTATGCGTAAACTGTATTGGCAAAAGTTAATGTTCGTCAGGCTTTGTTATGTACAGAATCATTAAACAATACTACCTCATATGAATGAAAACCAGTTACTAATTACGATAGTTATGTACCAAAGAAAACAGCTAATTATGTAGGTAGTTTTCAGTCAGGTGAGCATTTAAAGCAACATACTCCTAGTTTGATTCACTGTCTACCACGTTAATCTTTTAAGTACCTTGTAGCAATTTTTTTTGTACGTGACATTTAGATTCATTAACCCATTTTTCGCTATCTTTTAGGATGGCATTGTTTAATGATTCGCTACATGTTTCAAATTTACACCTGTGGCCTATGACGATCAGGTGAAAAGTTAGAAACCTGGTGACCTTTACAGACATGTCAAGGTGAGTTAAAATGTGATATTCAAACTGCTTGCAATGACTCGACATGATCATCTAGGTTTCATTTCAGTTGGAGACGCTTTGCTGAAATGGTGGTCCCTTGTCCATTTCCGTTACACCCTGTATATCTCCATTCTCCAACATAGGTATAGCCAATCGTCTTTTAGCTTGGTATTGTTTAAATATTCGCTACATGTTTCAAATTTGCACCAGTGGCCTATGACGATCAGCAGAAAAGTTAGAAACTTCATGACCTTAAAGAGACATGGCGAGGAGAGTTAAAATATGATCTGTAAAACTGTTCAGATACTCTACATGATCATCCAGGTTTCATTTTTGTCGGAGATGCTATGATGAACTAGTGGACCCTGGTCCATTTACGTTACACCCTGCCCATCTCCGACATAGGTATATCCAATAGTCATCACCCAACGTAATTTAATGTTGAGCATTGCTTCGGATATTACTTTTGGGAAAACATTCCTCTTCTTAGGATCTCATCTATTTATCGTGAAACTCGATAAATAGATAAGATCCTAAGAAGAGGAATGTTTTCCCAAAAGTAATTTTCTAATTGGCGAATTTCCATTTTTTGGGGGGAAAACATTGTTAAATTTCTCCTTCTTAAAAAAATTAACCAAAGAATAATAATGACTCCTACAGAGATATAAACACACATTTTTTATTTATAACAATCACCTTACCAATTACAAATATTTACAGGGGAATCTTTCCTTATGTAATAGATGAAAGAAACGTTCCAGGGGCCAACTCTGGCCAATTTTAATGCACAAAAAACTCGCTTCAATATAATGGAAAACACTGTGGGTTTTACACCCATTAAAATTTAATCTGTAAGGCAATAACAATTGGGTGTCTCAGACATCGCCGTCTACTTTTCCCTCCATTTCTTCAGTATGTGTTAAATGTGACTTTTCTGGCAAAAAAAATAAAAAATATTAACGGTTAGTACACAAAACGCCTATCAAATCATGCCTAAACAATTTGAAAAATCCGTTTGTGAGCAATATTTTCGCATGCAGTTAATATTTGGCACCTTTTTAGTCATTAAAAAAACGTTAAAACTAAATATAACATCAAGAACGGAGAAGTGGACCAAACAATTTACGTGGTGACGATCAACGCAGCGTTAGCCAGTATTTGCACGTAGCCTAGTGAGCTCACGAAAAGCTTAGAAAGACAGATTGTTATTATTTAAGAGTAATTTACCTCGAATGCCAGATTGCGTATCGCGATTTAACACAGAACGGTGTTAAACAAAGCTCAGAAGTTGTTCAAAGCAGAGAACTACTTAAATTGTGAACTTTAATCACACACATTATATTGGTTGTTCAAACACATTCTCGACTTTTGTGCATGTGGCTTCAGTTTTTCCGTATTTTATCGCTAGTTAAACCTATCACTATGACAAATTTGTTAAAAAGTATAATGTTATTCATTGATGGCCTAAATCTCATATGTTGGCCTAAGAACTTGCATTGGCGATTTATCACTTCCACGATTTCGTCACGATGTAAGTCTATTTAAAGATCGTAAAAGTGTATTTTGTACGTTATTTTTGCATAACAAACTCATATTGTTGTTCTGTACACAGTAGACCTCGTTAGCTTTTGCCTTCTTCAGCAGTGAATGAATGAATGATAGTGGGTTTTCAGTCTTTATCTGTTACAAAATGACTAATTTGAACTAGAAGAGTTGCCTTTAGGGGGGGGGGGGGGAGATGAGGCTTGATGGCGCGTCGACAGCTTGGTCATTAGCGCCAACCTCAGTCACAGTGCAGTGGTCCGGGTTGCCTTTAGGCCTGATTTTAATAGGCCATGACTTGAAGAAAATTTACAATGAGTGACAATGGAGGAAATTGTTGAATTGTGCAAAACATCGGTTCTCAAAGTGTGGTCTGTGGACTGGCGCCGGTCTGCGAATGGTCAAGCGCCAGTTCACACCGATCACCTGGACAAAAACATGAATTTACCATAAAAGCTCCGCAAGATAAAAAGTAACTCGCTGCAGTAAATGGTTGCAACATGCGCTTCTCGCCCAGTGCTACATTCGCATGTGCGTGTTTATCACTTGTGGGCTCCAGGCTGTAAGTGCCAGACTGTAGTTATCTAAAAGAGAGTCCAGTGGTGAGTAAGCAATCAGCTGCGACGTGGCTGCGTCAAAAATCGAAAGGTGAGGTGATGAAAACAACCAAAATTTCAATATAGGTTGATTTTAAACAAAACAAATTTTAAATATTCGTTTGTTTATAATTTGTTGTGATCTCACATGAAATTAGAACAAATTATAAGGTTGAGGCTTGTTAACAACCCATAGTAGTGTCCTCCTGTAGGTCATTTAGGCTACCCTCGATCGAGCCACGTGTTGACAAGCATTCGAAAAATAAACAGGCTCACACATTTTTTTAACATACCAAGATTTGAAAATTGTTCAGTGTTTCAACCTGCGCTTTCATAAATAAATACGATACTTCGTGAAAAAATTGTATTTTCTGTTACAGATCGAGGATTAACCCCCTCCCCCTCCTAAGGTTCACCACAGCCACCAAAGTGCTGGTCCGTAGCACCCCCCCCAAAAAAAAAAAAATTACCGGTCTGGCTTATGAGAAAATTTGAGACCCACTGGTGTAAAACAACTAACGGCATGTAACAGATAAAAAAAAATTGTTGAGAATTTGGACAAACTAGGTTTTCGAACCACAAGAGAGAGTCCATATGACTCCAAACTTTATGGTCATATTTTGCACTCAAACACCAGTGCGCACTTTACTAAACAAACCGGACGATCCAACCAGATTACGTTAATTCCATCAAAACTAACATCACGTTTCAGTCTTTAAAAATGGAGTGAATGCTTCAGCATATGCATGAGTCTATGCTAACCATCATGCTTGTGTTGTCAAGGGTGTTGCAAAGGATTATTACATTAAACACCGCCCGATAAATACCTTTATTTCGTATAGTCGAGTAGCTTGTTCCCTTCGTTTAGATACTAATCCGGACCACTGCACTGTGACTGATTTTGGCGCTAATGACCTTGCTGTCGACGCACCAATAAGCCTCAATCCCCCCTTCTTTTAGAGTAGCAGCCACGCTCCAACTAACGACTATTTCTTCTATTTGCTAGCAAATAAAAAATTGCGGGTCCACCATCTTTAGCCAGTGGATTGAACGCAGAACTACCTAGCTCGAACAGTCGATGAGTCCGATGCTTCAACAGTGACGTCACAATGAGGGATTCACTCGTTTAGGAACAACTCTGATGAGCATTGGCAACAGCACCACTGAGGTGTTCGGTGAGTTAGGCAAGTGCTCAATGAAAATAGCAAGTGATCTATGATTCATTTGATTCATTAATATCGTTTATGGAAGCTACTTTTTTTAGTTACCTTTGGGCTTAGACTTCGATTTTGGCTTCCGTGAGGTCGTAATAGGAGGTTTCTGTAAGTAAACTTCGCTTTCCTAAAAGTCAAACGTGCCATTTAAAAAAAATAATAATTTAAACCATTTGGTGTAGGAATATCGATTACTGGTGTTACTATTATTAGTTACCTTTAGGCGTTGGCTTCGGTTAGGTACAATGGAAGGTCTCTGCACGATTCGCTTTCCTGAAAGGTAAATAATGTCCCTTTTTAATAATTTAAAACCAACCAACAAAAACACGCCCGATGGCTTGGTCCCACCAAAACACTGCGGTAACAGTGGGAAAAAAAGAATGCGTTATTAACTTTTAACAATATTTATTTCTATGCCAAGTGAAATTAGTAATAAAGTATAAAAGAAGTTAAAAAAAAGAAGAGTAGATCATGACTGCTTGAAAAGGAATGGATATAATAAATATCTGTAATATCTTAATACGAGCATCCACGAGTAAACGGGGTTTTTGTTAATAACCCAAAAATAAATGGTTTCGTATTCTGCCATTTTAGTAACGGCGACCTTCGGGGGTTTCTGTAAGACTAAATGTCAATGAAATCTTGAAAAGTTAAGGGGTAGGTGCAGGGATAAAAAAAAACAAATGAAGGGGATGTGCTGATTGAGTGAGTGAAGCGAACGAAATCGGCGATTGTTAGCCAGTGTGTCCCAAAATGGGATTGAAGCAACTTAAGCAAGTGAAGAGTGGTCATACAAAAATTAAGCCGTGGCAATTTGGCTAATCTAACGGCTGATTGGCAATGGTAAATTTGAAAATTAGACATGTGAAAATTTATAGAAATAAAATTCCTCTAGAAAAAAGATAATGATCAAGATAACACGGTGTACCCTTGTGTACGTTCACAGTCCTATGAAAGCTGTGATATCCACCCAAAACCAAAACTGGTAGAAAAACCCGCCAAGTTTCCAAAAACGATGGGCCTTTGAAGGTAGTGATATCATTCAACCAAGGAAAGGCCGCCAAGGTCAATCCTATTAGCCAAGTTAATCGCACCCAATAATACTTAGGACGTTAAATCAAAACTTGAAGATTGCGAGTAGCAATCTTCAAGTTTTCATTTAACTTTCGAACTATTAGTCGGTGCGATAAACTTGGCTAATAGGATTGACCTTGGCGGCCTTTCCTTGGCTGAATGATATCACTACCTTCAAAGGCCAATCGTTTTTGGAAACTTGGCGGGTTTTTCTACCAGTTTTGGTTTTGGGTGGATATCTTCGACCTCTGACGTTTCAAAAGTAAATAGTCTCAAAGCTGCATAGTAAACCTTTCCCCGTAACACTATTTTCCCAATATGCAAGTATGAAAACGACAACGCAGCCGACCAGCGTCTGACGCCATCTTGACGCAACGAGCTAGCGGGGGGGGGGAGGGCGGCTTGCACATCTTTTAGAAAACACTTTTCAAGACCCTTTTTATAGGTTTTAAATCCAAATCCAAATTTAAGGTATAAATCTAAATTTTTTAAGTATATTTTTTTCATTGGTAGACAATAGAACAGCAATAAAAAATGTACAAATATACAATTTGTCCTATAAAGCAAATTACTACGCCAGAATTACTTCATCAGACAAAGACAGTTGTACTTTGAAAAAAGTAGACCCCGAATCTGTGAAAATTCAGTGTTTTAACAGTGTTTTGGTGGGAGCAAGCCATTGACACAAACCGCTGTTGGTAGCCAGTGCCACCTTCTGCTACTGCAGTTATTCTTAGTGTATACAGTCAATTGATATAATTTCTAGAATAGCATCTGTGTGTGACCTCCTTTCACCCCTCTACCACTCTGGATTTGGCCGTCATCTTGAAAAAATTGTTGTCAAAATTTGTTATTTTGTTAATATCTTGCTTGGTATTTACTTTAGACGCAAATATGTGGTTCAAAAAATTCTCTATATAAAATTCTCTACGTGCAATGCCCCATACATTTTTATACTCAGATGTATCATTACAGCACTGTAGGTGCTAGTGTGCGTGTATTTTGTATCCCATACCTATCTGTTGCCTAGAATAGCTAACAAATCTGTAATATAGGTCACTTTAAGTCCCCTCCATGCAGTTATAATGGCTGGTATGCTATCGAAGATAGAGAGTTTAAAAAGAAGTATTTGCTTTTTGTAGAAACGATCTGAAACACATTACTTCCTGCAAAAAATTATGAGTCCATGTCTTCCTTACATTAACGCTAGTTAGTTTTCATATTGAAATCTCGCTTTGCTGTCTGCTTTTTCGTTTAAAAAAAATGTAGTCTCACTCTTAAAGGTCTAACTCTTTCTAAGCTGATGATTCATTATCATTCATGAAGAAATCTTCACGTGAAGCATTGACGGGAATGGTCATCACAGTCCTCTTCATCAATGGTAAATATGTGCTTTACCTCAATTATCCCATATAAGAATCACAAATCACAGAGCATTCTAATTCTACCTTTCTGCTGTTACAGTTATCCGTACTGCAACCTTGAGGCATTTACATAATATAACGTTGGGCACCTCAGTCGGAGCGGGATCTTTGTCTGGGGTGACTAGATTCCTCCCAGTTTAGTAAGCCCTATTCTACCAGCCCTATTCTACATTCTACATTCAATTCTATTCCAGCCCTACTCTACATGTGGTAGAACATTCCCCAACTAGTACGCACAAACTTGGTGGTAGGTCCAAAATAAATGAAACTAGGACGTAATGAAGCTAGATTAAATGTGCTGCTATGCAGTGGTTTGGCGAAACATTGATGTGTAAAATTATGGAGGTATTCACATTCACAACTGAAAAATGAATGCTTTACCAGTTTAGGCCATCTTAGTAGGTACGACAGAAAGCTGTTAAACACTGAAGCTTCACTTTGTGGATGGTCATAATATCTAAGTAAATGTAGTAGTAAATGTTGTCCCTGACAGAGGATACGCATCTCCTGCCCTCTGATGAATACAGTTTGTTTTCGGTAGCATCTTCAGTTCATGAATCCAGTTTGTTTTTGGAAGCATCTTCAGTTTATGAATCCAGTTTGTTTTTGGTAGCATCTTTAATTCATGAATCCAGTTTGTTTTCGATAGCATCTTCAATTCATGGATCCAGTTTGTTTTCGGTAGCATCTTCAGCTCATGAATCCGTGACTAATAGGTAAATATAGGTTCTTTACGATATACTTAAGCTTGACTGGATTTAAAACAAATGTAACCAATTTAAAAAAAAAAAAGAACGCACAAAACAAACTGCATTCATCAAACGTCATGAATTTGGATCCTTCGTCAGGAACAACATTATTTTCATACATAATGGTGCTGACACTACTTCTGCATTTATCAGGCAGGGCAAATAAAAGTGTGCGAAGTTATTAGAAAAGCACGGACCAACAGAAGGCAGCTTCAGTGTTTTATTATCCTACTCAACCTGCTAAGATATCCGAAGACAGTAAAGACGTCATTCTTCAGTTGTATGTGGCTAATGAATGTGAATATCTTAATGTTTTACGTATCAATGCTTAGCCAAATCACTGCGTAAAATCACATTAAATCTGACTTCTTTACCTCCTGAAGAAGCTGCTGCTGATTTTATTCATTTTGAACTTTCCACCAACTTCACATGGGTAGGGATGGAAGACTATTACACTACAGACTCTCACCAGAGACCCCTCTCCTGCTGACCTGTTCAGCATTATATTTTCAAATCAACAGAGCGAATTGTAGCTACAGAAAAGCAGCATTAAAATGATTTGTCATTTGTGATTCATGTATGGGATTATTGGATTGAACATTTACATTACCATTGATGAAGAGAACTATAATGATCTTTTCGATGCATCACTTGAACTTTTCTTCTTGGAAGAAGATGAAGAATCATCAGCTGTGACATGAGTGAAAGACTGAAGAGAAAAATAAATAAAGACAAAACGTAAAGACTGGTGGCAAAGAGAGATTTTAATGAAAACTAACTAGCGCTTAAGTAAGGATCATAAGAAATGGCAATTTCTTTGCAGGAAGTATAGTGTTTCAATTCAATTCTGCAAAATAATATATTTCTTTTTTAACTATATTCTTGATAGTATCACCACAGACATTACAACTAGATGGAAAATACTTTAATTCACCTATTTTTTTTCAGATTTGTTAGCTATTCTAGGCAATGGATGACTACGGGAAAGAAAATACACGCACTCCAGCACTTCTAGCACTGATACGATGCGTCGCAGCATAAAAATGCATAAGATCTTTCTTGCAAAGAATCTTATGCAGATCATTTTTTGTATCTCGTATTTATTTATATGTAAATACCAAGCGACATAATAATAATAATAATGGTTTCTTGTTCATCTCTTGGAACCACGGTGGATGGGAAAGGCTATAACCAGTGCCACTGATATTCAACCACATTTTAAACAAAGTTCTGGAACTATTGATTATTGCCACGTTAAAAGACGCAACAACGTAAGGCAAATGAAAATGTACCAAAACGATAAAACTGGACTGGATAAAAAGTGTTGCAGAATAAAATTATTAAGTTTACGCTCGAAAGTCTGTACCGAGCGAGCCAAGACAATGTCTTCCATCAGTGCATTCCAAACAGGGTGCAACCTGGACCAAGGAAAAGGTTCCTACAATCAAGATGGAATGGTTGTAGCTTCAGTTTAAGAGAGTGGCCACAGTTTTTTATTGTTCCAAAAAATTCAAAAAAAGGTAGACAATCTGCTGGCACACCAGGGCAACATCAGCCCTTAAATGGCGCACGAAAAAATGAATTTAGACTCACTTTTTCGAATTTTTTGAAATTGTTAATCCTGAAAAGTTAACAAATACCATCGAATCATACACCATGCCTCTGGTAATCGAGATAATTTAAAGAAAACATCAAATTAAAACATTGTTACTTCTTTATGGCTGAAAAGCTTTTTCGATGTAACTTACCAAAATATTATCATATGCGTCTTATTTAGCAATTACAGAAAGGCATGCAACCATTAATAAACAAAAGGATTCCATTAACGACACATATTCATTTTTGCTCGTTGGTATGGTTGCAGAGGTGTGTGCAGGATGTTGTCAGAGACGGCATAGGTCGTTTATCAGTGGTGGCATCATCAACTTTTTGAATATTGAATTTTTGTTAAAAGCTGCTTATGTTTGTTTGGCTTGTGGTTAAATGAATTATTACTACTATTTTTAATCTAGGAAAGATAATGAAACTGTTATAAACAATGTAACATTATTGGAGGCACGCTTTCTACCAGCCCTAACATAACATTTATTGTTAGCTGGCTGCTATAACGTACATTTTATGTCAACAGTGAATGCAAAAACATGATCTAAACGTTGAAGCAAACAAAAGACTTTACATTTACTTGTACGTAGCTTAGGTCTACTTATAAAACCTAAGATGTGAAAGATTCCAGCACAGACCAAGTGCTTCATATCAAAAGGCAAATGGCCCATACTTAACTGAGTGCACTCAGATTTTTAAATAGTATTAACAAGTATGTTAAGGTCATTAAAATGAACTTGAATAAAATTTTTAAATAAATATCTGTTCGTTCCACCTAACTAGGTCGAAAGGGTGTTTCCTAGTTTACATAAAAAGAAAATGTGAGCAGGTGAAATACCTATTTAGATGGAAAGAAAATGAGACCACTTGAGATTGTTATTATAGTTGAACATGTTGTGTATGTAGAATCGTTTTGTGGATGTAATGAAAATAAGTGCAGGTGAAATCATTATTTAGATGGAAAGAAAATGTTGGCAGGTGAAATCATTATTTAGGTGGAAATAAAATGTGAGCAGGTGAAATAGTTATTTAGATGACTGTTTCGTGGCCACTGTTTCAAGCTGACCGAACCCACTGCCCGGTTGGAGATTCACAGATCCGTCTTTGCAGTGAGGGTAATCGAGCCCTGGAATTCTCTACCGGCGTCGGTGGTATCAGCTCCATCCGCGGGCTCGTTCCGACATTGGCTTGAGGAGGTTGATCTAAGGCGCTTCCTTAAGAGACCAGATTTCTGCCCCCTCCCCTCCATAATGGGTAGGTGAGGAAGTTTCGGACCAAGGGAACATTTTTTTTGGTGAAAAAAAATTTCTTAATTTTTTTTACTTTTTTAACGTCGGGCTGGGGTAAGTGGCATTTATGCCCTCCTGTTTCCCAAAACACTTACCATTTTGGTGTTTTAAACCTTTATTATTATTATTATGAAAATGTTGTGTACGTGGAATCGTTATTCTGATGTAAAGAAAATGCTGGCAAGAGAAATTGTTTTTTAGGTGGAAAGAAAAGGAGACCACTTGAAATTTTATTTCTGTGAAAATGTTGGGTATGTGGAATTATTTGGATATGAAGAAAATGCGAGCATTTGAAGTCGCTATATAGTTGGAAAGAAAATGTGAGCAGGTGAAATCGTTATCTAGGTGGAAAGAGAATGAGACCACTTGAAATTGTTAATAATTGAACATGTTGTGTGTGTGGAATCGTTTTGTGGATATAATAAAAATGAGGGTAGGTGAACTCATTCTTTAGGTGGAAAGAAAATGTGAGCAGCTGAAGTCACTATTAAGATGAAAATGTTGCGTATGTGGAATCGTTATGCTGATGTAAAGAAAATGCTGGCAAGTGAAATCGTTATTTAGGTGGAAAGAAAATGTGAGCAGGTGAAATCTTATTTCTGTGAAAAAGTTGGGCATGTGGCTTCATTATTTGGATGGGAAGAAAATGCAGGCATTTGAAGTCGTTATTTAGATCGAAAGAAAATGTGGGTAGGTTAAATAGTTATATAGTTGGAAAGAAAATGTGAACATTTAGGTGGAAAGAAAACGAGACCACTTGAGATTGTTATTTAGTTGAACATGTTGTGAATGTGAAATCGTTTTGTTGGTATAACGAAAATGATGGTAGGTGAAATCATTATTTAGATGGAAAGAAAATGTGGGCAAGTGAAATTATTGTTTAGGTTGAAAGAAAATGTGAGCGGGTGAAATCGATAATAGGATGAAAATTTTGCGTATGTGGAACAGTTACATGGATGTAAAGAATGTGTGGGTAGATGAAATTGTTATTTAGTTGTAAAGAAAATATGAGTACTTAAAATCAATGTTTCAATAAAAAATTCGGCTTGTGAAAACTTATTCAGACGGAAAGAAAAAATGATTATGTGAAATAATAATAATAATAATAATAATACTTTTTATTAACAATCACAATTATTACATTGTAATCCTCGAAGCTAGTGAAAATAGCTTGTGTGAGTTTCTAATACATCATATTCAAAAACAATAAATTTTTACCATTATTATCAATTAGCACTTTGCACTAGGTGGTATTTTATTTTTGCTTATTAATATTTTCAGTGTACTTAAGATTCTCGTATTATTTTTTCTCTGAGTATTAGTTTTAAGTCGTTTAAATTTTGATATTCCAACATCTCTTTTGTTAGCTCATTAAAGATTTTCGGTATATACCGCGTTCTATTTCTCTTACCGTATGTATTGTTCCATCTTGGTAGTAGGAACATTTCTCTATTATGTCTTAAATTAGTTTTCTTGTCTTTATTATAAAATTTAAATTGATTTTTGTAGTAATTTTTTGTAAGTATAACATAGTTTTTGAGTTTCACAATTTTCAATATCTTATTTTCTTTATATAAATCATCAGTCCTTTTTTTTTGTTTTTTGTTTCCAAATAGTACTTTGATTATTTTATTTTGTATTTTTTGCAATCTTTCTAATAAATAGTCTGATGTCAATCCATATAGTTCTATTCCATACCTTAAGATGCTTCCAATCCAAGCATCATATAAGATTTTTTTATTTTGTCTGTTTAATATGTTTCGCAATTGATATATTTTAGGCATCACTTGTCTTATTCTTTTTATTAACTGTAGTATGTGTGCTTTGAAATTCCAATTTTTGTCTATTTCAATCCCTAGATATTTTGCAGAGTTCTTTTTTTCTAATTGGGTACATTTTTTATCGCATTTATCTTTGTCACATATTCCATCTGTAGTTAGATTTTTACAATTTCCATAGTGTTTAATTATCCAAGTACTTTTGTTTTTATTCATTTTTGGTACCGTTATATCTAATTGAACTGTTTTTTCCTTGCTTGTAAACAGCTCGTTTTCAACAAACCAGTTATTTAGTACGTTAAAGTCTTGTTGTAGATTTGACATCATTCTTTCGTATTTGTAATGTATTGAAATTAATATTGTGTCATCTGCAAATAATAATACATCTGTGTTTTCAAGGTTGTTGGTTATATAATTTGTATAAATTAAATACAACAGTGGTCCTAATACAGATCCTTGTGGGACTCCAAATTTTGTATCATTTATATCACTATTTATTCCTTGCAGTTGTACTGTTGTTTTCCTATTGTTTAAGTAGCTTGTTATTATATTATAAATTTTTCCTCTTAGTCCTAATTTTTTGCATTTATTTAATAAGATATTTTTGTCAAACGTGTCAAATGCCTTTTGTAAGTCTACTAAAACTACTCCAACGTATTTCCCATCATTTAGTGCGCCAGTTATTATCTCGTTTAGTTCTATTAAAAGGTCAGTTGTACCTTTATTTTTTGTATATCCATATTGGTTCCTGTTTAATACTTTTATTTTATCTAGAAAGTTTCTTATTTTTTTTGAAAAGAATTTTTCTATTATTTTGTTTATTATCGAGAGTAAAACTATAGGTCTGTAATTGTTTTTATCCGTTTTTATTCCTTTTTTATACACTGGTCTTATTACTTGAATTTTTAATTTATCTGGCCAGATCTCTTTATCTATCATTACATTTATTAATTTACAAATTGCCTTTGCTGTGTTTTCTTTAGTTTTTTTAACATGTTCTGTTTGTATTTTATCAATTCCAGTTGCATGTGTGTTTTTTTAATTCGTTAATTAAGTGTATTACTTCTATTTCACTTGCATATTCAATAAACATTGTTCTCTGTGAAATGTTTTGTTTTATCTTGTTTGTTCTTTTTCTTACTTCTTTATAATAACATCCTTTTTTATAAATTTCATGTTCTTCTTTAAAACTGTCTTTCAACTTTGGCACCTGATTTGAAAAAATATTATTGAAGTTATTTGTTGTTTCTATAATAGTTTCCTCTTTAAATGTATCTGTGACATTCTCGTCAATGTTGTTTCTTTTATTTTCTTGATAAGCTCGTTTATTACCTCCCATACTGTTTTTTTGCTTTGTTGTAACCCTTCTAGCTTTTTTTATAGTATGTTTGTTTACATTCTTTAATTTTCTTCTCTATTTCATGCTTTACTTTTTTATAACTATTGACTAATTCTGTATCAATCAATGATGATTTTCTTATTTTGTCCCATAAATCATTTTTTCGTTTTATTTGTACAATTAATTCATCTGTTATCCATTCTTTTCTTTTTTTATTTTCGTGTTTATTTGCATATCTGTTGTTTAACTCATCTTTTCATATTGTTTTTTTATTTTTAATATTATTTGTGTATATAATATTTATTTGGTTTTGTATTGTGTTGTAAATCTCATTAGGACATGTCAATCCGTCTAGAACTTCCCATTTAATATTATTCATCTCCTTTATGATTTCTTCATCTTTATATTTAATATATTCACTCTTAAAGTTTGTATCCCTATCTTTCGTTTTAACATTTCCTATAGTCCACATCCAGCACATAGTCATGTAATGATCAGAAATTTTTTCTAATAATGTCGCTCCTCTAGCTTCTCCTTTATTATGTTTGATAAAAATATGGTCAATGCATGATTTGTGTATCTGATTCTGTCCATTTTTAATGGTTATTTCTTCTCTTGTTGGAAAATCAATTTTTTTTTCATATCCTAATTTTGCTAGTGTATCTTCGTAGTTGTCTATTAAATGTTGTTCGTGTTTATCTTCTAAGTCTTCTGTATTTTTCAGTATATCAATATTAACATCTCTTATTATTAATTGGTAAGACCAATTTGATTCTTCATTCTTAATTATAGTTTTTAGTTTTTGTATAAACTCTCTCTTACATGTATTAGGTTTTTTGTATATGACAATTAGTCTTATTTTTTCTTTTTCCTTCATTAATCCTATTTCAATATCCATTACATTATTTTCTTTAAAAGTTTTTTCTGTGCATTCTATACAATAATCTTCTTTAACAAAAATCATTATTCCCCCTCCTCTTTTAGTTGTTTCTCTTGTTATAGTTTTTTTTCATAACCATGTAAGTTATATGGATCATTTTCTTCTTTTTTTTATGTTTATTTATTTTTATGTTTATTATTATTAATCATAATAATAATATTAATAATAATAATAATAATAATTTATTCAGAGAATATATACAAGGTTTGTGCACAACGAAGGCACAATGCAAAATGGTGCTCTGTAGGTGCTGTAGGTGCTCTGAAAGTTTATTTGACACAGGTAAAATCTTGTATATATTCATTCATACAATTTTCAACATATTCAAATGTAACTTACAAATATACATCAACCTATCTTTTTTTTTTATTTATTACTGCTGTAATATTAATAATTTAATTTTGTTGCTCACATTTATTTGAGAGTCCAGATGATGGTATTTTAGATTTTATCAACCAGTTTTTTTTTAACTAATTTATTAATATTATGAGGTTTAAGGTTTGTTCTAAAATGCTTTGGTAATTCATGAGACAGAAGGGAGGACAAACGCTATATTTCTTTTCTCATATGAATTTCTTCAGGGTTAGCTTTTAAGACAGGCTGTGTTATTTCGTGTTTGTCTCACAATTTTATCTTGCAACGTTTGGTCAAAAAAAGAATTTATTAATAACAGTTAATTTATATAAAGTTTGAAAGGTTAGAATTTTGTGTTCAAGCATGAGCGCTTTCATTGTCTTATTGTTATTTTCGCCGAAAAGTGTTTTTTTGCTTTGTTCAGTAGTTTTTATAATCATTCTATGGAACGGTTCTAGGTTGAGCCAAAAATTGAGCAAGCGTATTGAGTGTAGCCATGCTTCAAACAACACACGTTTGGTTTTCTGGTCAAGGGGCACTCTTAGGGTGTCGAGTGATGGTATCATACTTCAGATTTTTTTTATGAGTATATCAATGTGTTGGGTGACTTCCAGTCAACGTCGATACCCAGGTATCTAAGCTGTCGGCCTGTGCATGTTTAGAACAGTTACATTTGTGCTTAAAGTTGTAGTCTTCTTCATGCAGTAGTATGTTAAATTCATTTCTTCAGTTGTGACATGCATGAAAAAGATTTTTTTCACTGCTTATAAAAAGTTCATTTCGGCAAGGTACTTGTTTATGTTGTCAAAGTCCTGTTGTCCTCAGGCGCGGATCCAGAGGGGGGCAGTGGGAATGATCGGTCCTCCTAATACCGAATCCAACACACGAGCTGATAATACTGTATTATTGTTTAAAATCATCTTCACTGACTGCGTAGATTTGAGTATTATGATTCCCTATACAGACGGAGGCACCCTTACAAAAGCAAAATATTTATAGGTTTTTATGTTGATTTAGTCCCTTTTTTTTGCTTTCGTCCACTTTCATTTTGCTTTCATCCAGTGTCATATAATGCACAATACAAAAATGAACAAAAGCACACAAAAAAAACAAATCAACATAAAAATCTGTAAAAAAATGTTATTTCTTTACCTTACTGTTTCAGAAATAATTATCAATTTTCAGACAGCAGAAAAGCTCAAAGACAAAAATTCACGACATAAAGCATCGGATAGATAAGTACCGTAATCGAATAATGAATCTCTATGAATAAAAGGAACTTAATGATGTCTAGAAGTTTTAGTTTAAACAGGAATTGGTGGATAAAGAAAGCTTTCTTTTACTGACAAAAAAAGTGTAAAATGAGTGTGGCTTACGTAGGAATTGCTTCTGTCTCTCTCCCCTCCCCCCTCCTCAGTCCTCTAAAATTTGGGAACTGGGATCACGGTTGGAAAATTATGTTTTCGACCCCTAGCTGATGCGAAATTGCCCTTCCTAAAATTTCATCCTGGATCCGCTACTGGCTGTCCTCCTGCAAATGCTTTATTGCTGTTTGGTACTCAAGCTTCAATGAACTTGTGTGAAAAGCAACATACAAAACAATCAATAATATAAACAATTACATTGTCGAACAATTTAAATATTATATAACATAACATTAGTTACTTAAGTTTACTTAATACACTGTTTTTCATTTTAATTTGATATTTTGTTCAATTTTTATCTTTACTTAGTAAAAATGTTTTTATCTGAGGCTTTAATTTCATAATGCTGATGTTATTTAATAGCTCAACTTGTATAATTTTTTGAAAATCTGGGGAACATAATATTGTTTGTTTCCTAATCCATATTAGTTATTCCATCATGGTAACTTATACTTTTGTGAATTTTTCCTGAGTCTTTTTTGAACTGAAACTGAAAATGTAATGAGCTTAAACAACCTCAGACAGCAGACAATTTCAAACATTTACAATGTGGTTACCAAAAAGGATTTGGTGGCAGTCCGACCTAGCCTGAATTAAAATAAGTTATTTACGTGTAAGGCAGATGAGAGTACTTGAAATCGTTATTTAGATGAAATTGTTGGGCATGTAGAATCGTTAACAAAAATGTTGGGCTGCGGAATCATTATTTAGATGGATAGAATATGTGGGTAAGCTATATCACGTTTTACTAATAACAGGTGTGAGGAAAACATACGTAGTATGAGCACTCATTCTGTAGAATTGTGCAATACTCGCTTCTGAACGAGGCCACATCACAACACGCAAACCCCAGATTAAGTGAAAATATCAGAATTTCATTTCAGTTATATATATTTGGTTGATATGCTTTAGAATTACATTAATTGAGTTTACACAGCTTTAGTTTGCCTGCATTTGGTTTAAATTTGTCCAGTGTCGTATAGTGGGGTTCATAACTTGCAGTGAAGCACACTCTTCCACAGTTCGTCATCGCATAATCCTTCGAAATAGCCCTAACCAAAAACAAGGCGATATCGCCGTAACCAACGAGGAAACGGTATATATTTGATTGCTAGGGGAAAAGCCAAAATTAGATTTAATTTAATGGTAGGGATTGGCTAGACTTTAAAAAGTCCTAATCTAAAATTAGAGTAGGACTTTGTAAGTTCTAAAATAGGATACATATACAAATCACAATTTTTAGACTTCAAATAATATTCTCGTTAAACATTGTAAAACCTTTTTTAATTATTTTGCGGGAATGGAGGGCAATCAATGGTCAAGGTTGCTCCTGGTAGCAGTGAAGGATCCAAAATCTTTTACTGCTACCAGGAGCAGACCTTGACCATTACTCGTAAAACCTAACATTAAAAATTAACGCCCATTAAAACTTTTGCCACCAGGAGGCATCTACAATAAATAGAGCCAAAATTTTCCGGACCACATTATAACAAAGCAATGATGCCAGTAACAAAATTACAACACAGAAAAATATTCCAAACAAGTCAAGCCTGCCTTTAATGCCTCGTATGCCTGGTAATCTTGGTAACCCTGGTATTTTTGGTATCTCTGGTATTTTTGGTATCTTAGGTAATTTTGGTATCTCTGGTATTCTTGGTATTTCTGGTAATTTTGGTATCTCTGGTATTCTTGGTATCTCTGGTAATTTTGGTATCTCTGGTATTTTTGGTATCACTAGTATTCCTTGCACTCCTTCCATTCCTGGCATTCCGGGCATTCCTGGCATCTCTGGCATTCCTGGTATTTCTATGTTAGTGCTTAGATTATTCTCTGTTGGATGGAAAGAAAATGCAGGCACGTGAGCGTACTAAGGTGGAAAGAAAATGTTGGTAAGTGATCGTTACTTAGATGGAAAGAAAATGTGGGCACAAGATCGCTACTTAGGTGAAAGAAAGTGTCAGAAACGTAATCGTTGTTAGGTGGAAAGAAAACGTGGGCAATTGATCATTACTTAGGTGGAAATAAAATGTTGGGTACATGATCGTTACTTAGGTGGGAAAAAAATCTAGGCACGTGATTGTTACTTAGGTGGAAAGAAAGTTGTTGGGGACGAGAAATCGGTGTGTAGATGGAAAGAAAATGTGGGCAGACGATTCAGCACTAGCTGTTGACAAGAAATAAAACACGCTGATACAGATTCAGAAAGCGTGTTTTAACTTTATAATATTTGTCTATGAAAGGTGGATCAATGGTGGACCTTTGGTTTAATAGTGTAAAATAAATTTAAAATTAAAAATAAAAACCAGAGATATGCTATTGCAAAATACTAAATTTCAGTTTAGTCAAGTATATTACCCCCTCCGTCCTCGTCACCATCATATTCTTCGTCATTCTCGTAGTCTCCTCCATCTGTTCGAAATAAAAATCATACGTTTCCGTAAAAACGTGTTAATATGAATATCTCATTGGTTTTTCAGCCAATGGGAGAGGAATATTTCTGAAATATTAGCTATCAGCTGGTGGGCTATTAATAAGTTATAATCACTAATTATAGCTAATCAAAATAAACTTATTAGCTTGTGATGTACATTTTTATATCTCACCAGTTTTGTGGTTAGACTAACAGCGGTTGTTCTCTTTGCTCCAGTGTTTTTGACGAGATAACATATTAACCAGCATATTCATGTTGATGATTAATACAAGTTAGGAGCAAAAGATGTACATATTACGTAAATATTTACGTTTTTATATATTAAAACAAATTAAGAACCATACAATCCTTTCAATATGTATATCAGCATTCTTACTTCCGTATTTAAAAATAATTTTAACACGCTCTTCTTCTGCAGGCTACCAAGTATTTATCCTACAGACGTAATGCACTTGCTTGTGTACTTTTTTTTCTGGTTTAGCAAATATTACTAAGTAATAACATGACTGGGCAAATTCGACAATTTATCATAATTATAGCAACGAGGCCGATACAACAAAGAATGCCTTTTTTGCTGATGGTCCACATGCCAAATTGCACTACAATAAAAATTAATTATTTATGCAGTCAAGACACGATTGTAAACAGGAAGGAGCCAGTAACTAGTACTTAGTATTCCTCAATTAGGGCGCATTTACGTAACAAGTCATTGTCGCTCGGCGAATGCTATTTGGTAGTCAACCGTTATTTATTTATGATTAGTTTTCCATTGCTACTTAATGACTGCGGTAATAGATAACAAATTGTATGTATTATAAATAATAACACGGATAAAGAACAAAGTGCTACAGTAATTTTAAACGTTGCTACAAGATTGTTGTCATTTCATGCTATTTCCAAAATTTGCTATTCTCCCTCAAAAAACAGCTTCTAGCAACGATCAAACGTCGGTAGAATAAATAGCTTCTCGCAGCGAGAATTCAAAATTCAATATGGCGTCCATTTCGTGGCTATCGAATCGAAGACAAATATCGAATGCCGGCATACAAAAAACAGTCCGTCGTCTTGTACTGCAGTAAAATTTGTGTTCTTGTTGTCATAAATCGACACTCAAATGTTGCAAGCATCGTACGCCATTTCACGAGGCACGAGGAGAAGATTTGCGTCTGCGTCGTTGCCATGGTATATACAACTCGAAAGCCGCATACTCCGGTAAAGGCGAGAAGTAGCCATGAGATTTAGTATTGATCAAGTAAAAGCTAGTGAGCGAGAAAACTGTCGTTGCGTAAACGAGCCCTTACACTTCTACACTTAAATTTCTAGAAAAAAGCAGTAGAGTAGAGAATTACTATAGTTTCCACTGCCACCTCTTATGACGCCTTATGACAGCTAAGTGACTGCACAACAGTCTCAACAACTATAACGTTTACAAAATAGTAGATTAATTATTTGTAGACCAGATGTATTAATATTTATGTCGCTCTTGATAAAATGGTATGATTTTGATCCAGCTTGCCTTGTGTTGTATTTGTGGAAGCACCCTTACGTAACTCTGCCCAGACACCATTTAAAGACACCATCCGAGCAAAAACTGATAAATATTCAATCCCATACACTGCAAAATACGTATTATTATTTTAAGTAGAAAAAGACAAGATTCCCCTTGTTGAAAAGTGTAGTAGTAGTCAACAAATCCAAACAAAAAATATCGTGCATTTTTAGGCCTCAGAAAGCACACTCTTCCATAGTTCATCACATAGTCCTTCAAGGCACCCCTAACCAAAATCAAGGCGATATCGCCTTAATCCACCAGAAAACGGAGTCCATATTTGGCTACTAGGAGAAAAGCCAAAAGTATATTTACTAGACTGGTACTAGTATATTAATAGTTTATTTACTTTTTTATTCCCTATTGGCCAGACTGTACAAAATCCTGATCTTAAACAAACAAGCGGCTACAGTGACTGCCTAGTCGCACAGGTCTTCTGTACAGTCTTCTGTACAGTTCTATTGTTGAGGCGTACATCTCTATCACGCACTACAACAGCGATCTCTATTATACTTATCGAAAAGCAGTACCCATCACAATTGCCGGTTAAAAATGTGTTAGCTTTTAGGCCAATTTTACATTTTAGGCGTAATTGTTGGCTTTTAGGCCTAATTTTAACCAGCAGTTTTAATTTCGTAGGTAGCAGCTAATGGAGATTTTGCAGCCAGACTTTACAAAATCCTAATCT
>JAHWFP010012832.1:58181-68183 GCA_023313725.1 Lithobius niger
ATTATACTTATCGAAAAGCAGTACCCATGACAATTGCCGGTTAAAAAGGTGTTAGCTTTTACGCCAATTTCACATTTTAGGCGTAACTGTTAGCTTTTAGCCCTAATTTTAACCAGCAGTTTTAATTTCGTATGTAGCAGCTAACGGAGATTTAGATTGTATAGTATGCATATTCGGGCATAGCTACAGTGTTACAACGTAATGAGCAACGTAGCCTATTTAGATCAGTGGTAGCAGGAAAATGACGAGAGAGGTGCTTTTGATGAAACCAACAGCGACTGGTAGCAACTTGACGTTGCCGTGGTAACATGATTTTAGGCCTAATTTTTTTAATGCAGTTTTAATTTCGTTAAGTGGTAGATATGCCTAATGAAGAATTTGGTTCAACGGTGAGTCTATTCATTCATGCAACAATACGACGAGACTATTTTAAACAAAGCTAAAATTCATTTGTTTTTATTCCGTGTCATCTTAGGATTTCAATTCGACAATCAAATGTTATTATTTAATTTAGTTACGTTGAAGAAGTTTATTAGCTATAAGGAAGTAACGATGTTTTAATTTGCCTTTTGCCATCTCACACTGAATCTAACATTGTAAACAGTGGTTGTCTCTATCAGGTACCGTTGCAAAGTTGAAAAAAGCAACGGGCGGACGGACGGACAAAGTCGTTGCAATAGTCTTCTCAGCCAATACGGTTGTACAGAAGACTAAAACAGTATACATATACAATCACAATTTTAGAACTTCAAAGAATATTCTTAAAACATAACTTAAAAATTATCGCCCGTTAAAACTTTTGCCACCTGGAGGTAACCACAATAAAAAGTGCCAAAATTTCCCGGACAATACCATAATGAAGCAATGAAGCCAGTAACGAAATTACAGCACAGAAAAATATTCCAACCAAGTGAAGCTTGCCTTTATTGTCACGTAGTCCTGGAGTTGCTGTTAATTCTGGTATTTCTGGTATCTCTGGCATTCCTGGCATTCCTGGCATTCCTGGCATCCCTGGTATTCCTGGTATTCCTGGTATTCCTGGTATTTCTACTTTAGTGTTTAGTTTAGCTTCTATTAGATGGAAAGAAAATGTTGGCAGGTGAGCGTACTTAGATGGAAAGAAAGTGTTGAATACATAATCGTTACTTAGATGGAAAGAAAACGTGGCTTGTAATCGCTGCTTAGGTGGAAAGAAAATGTCAGTTACGTGATCATTACTATAGGTGGAAAGAAAGTGTGGGCAATTGATAATTACATAGGTGAAAATAAATGTTGGGTATGTGATCGTTACTTCGGTGGAAAGAAAGTTGTTAGGAACATGAAATAAGTGTGTAGATGGAAAGAAACCGTGGGCAGACGATTCAGCACCAGCTGTTGACAAGAAATAAAGCAAGCATATACAGATTCAGAAAACGTGTTTTAACTGTATAATATTTGTCTATAGAAGGTGCATCAATGGTTATCTTTGGTTTGATAACGCTAAATAAAATCAAAAGCTGAAATATGCAATAATTGCAAAATACTAAATTTCCGTTTAGTCAAGTACATTACCTCCTCCATCCTCGTCACCATCATATTCTTCATCATTCTCGTAATCTCCGTCATCTGTTTGGAATAAAAATCGTATGTTTCCATAAACACGTGTTAATACGAGTATCTCCCATTGGTTTTTCAGCCAATGGGAGAGGAATATTTTTGATGTATCACCTAATCAGAGGCTGCTTATTCGGATCAGTGCTCTGAATGGTCTACCTGGTGGGTTATTAATAAGTTATAATCACTAATTATAGCTAATCTAAATGTTAAGTAAACGGGACGGAAAGCAGACGGCTCAACGAGAGTTAAATAAATGCAAATGCAAACTTATTTACGTTGCCTTTTGGACCTATATGTTAGACAGCCTGAGCTGGGAATCGAACGCACGATCTTTGAAACGGCCTTCAGCATGGCTCAGCGGTAGGTCCTCGGCCTTTGGTTTCATAGGTCATGATTAGATTCCTCGTTCAGGCAGTCTGAAGTATAAGTCCAAAAGGCAGCGTAAATAGGTTCGCATCTGTACGCGACTTGAAACATTACAGTAACATTTCTACAGAGACATATACTGTGAATGTCTGCAGACTGAAGTGTAATACGAAACGAAAGTGAAACAAAAGGAAAATAATAGCTACATTACGTAAACGACACATTAATACACTCACTAATTATTGAATAAAAGCATAACAAAAATATAAAATCTTGAAATTCTTACACACGCCCATAAATTTCTACAAATGATTTATTAATAAACTGATGCCAAGTTCTCACAAGATAGTCTGATTAAATACTCCTCCTGCAGCAGGTAGTTATAGATCTTTTTGGAACAGTCGAGGTTTTGCAACTTTTAAATTCAAGAGTGCGTGTTTTGGGTAATTATTAAGATCCTGCTCAGGATGTTTATGATAAGCTGAAACGTGCACACGTGAGTTGAAAGGGAGAAAAAATTTGAGTGTGCCAAAAAGATATTGATAACTACCCTTGTGTCGGGATATTACCAATGAAAATAAATTCCCAAATATGCGGAGTCTTCTGTGTCAAACGGCAGAAACAATATATCATTCAGCAAGAGTGAACTGGTTTGGTGAGGTGAACTAACGCCACTGGCCTTACAAGTTTTGGAGTGCCTAATTTATATATATATATACAAATTATATTATTATATATTATTATATTATATATGTCTGTATTTAAATGTTGCCTGTTGCACACCATATATCGATGTAGCATTGATAATGTTTGCTATACTTAACCAAACAAGAAAAACACAAACTATAATTATATACTATACAAATAAAAAAAAAATTAACTTTCTTTCACACACTCTCCTTACCTTGTCCCGTTTCCAGCTATTGACCTTGTTTGTGTTTATTCCCTCTCCCCCCCCTCCAGCTCCACTGCACCAAACCAACATAGGCCCAAACATTTCTTATCAATCCTAGTTTCGAAGACAATCTGAAGTACGCAAAACCAATTTTGATGTGGTAGCCAGCAATTGTTTTAATTATTTATCCATCTCTTTTCAGCGCAATTATGACCGCCACAAAGTAACATTGTTTACCTGTGTCAGTGTTTTTCCAACATTAATCAAAATTTGTGCTAGCTAATTTCTGCCGCCTTATAACATGACGACAGATTAGTCTTTGATCTTGAAGTGGAGATCCATCTCGGAAATAGTGACCATCTTGCGGTGTGTTTTTCATTAAATTTGTCGAATACTGTGATGGGGCCATCCGATTGCCCATCCCTCGTTGTACCGAAAGGGAAAATCGACTTCCCCAAACTTAGAAGTTCACTTATACGTGTTGATTATAATTGTTGGTGAATTAGTTGGTGAATTGTTGGTGAACTAATTGTTGGTGAATTAGTGGATGCGCTAATTTTTGATACCATCTGCATATTGAACAGATGTGGATATGTTTCCATCAGATTTTGTCCGGACACGTTGAAGAGTGTCGAAAGGTGCCACGACCCTTTAAACATGGTCATAGAGACATACCGCATCATACTGCCAATCAGTGCCGATTGAAACTTAAACTTTGGCATAAATATAAGTCAAATCAGTGCCCGGACACATTGCGTGCATATAATAAGGCACGAAAAAATTATTCAGAAGCTTTATAAACGTGGTACAAGGTGCAGGAAGTCGGAACGATTCGTGAGGGTAACTTCTCATCACACTTTAAACTTTATCGTAAACTGAATTCTTCATCACGAGCGTCACCACCTTTTAAAGTTGGGAACTCATTTATTACTGAGAACCAGGCCAAAGCAAAAATACTTAGTGATTCTTTTGTCTCAAATATTGTTGTTGATGATGGCAACTGTGCAATTCCAGTAAGACAGCTAGCTATCTCAAGAGTCCACTCTATGTCCACAGACAACTTTTCGTGTTAATAAGGTTTATCAAACCATTAACAGACTTAAACCAAGTAAGTCCTGCGGACCAGATGTTTTTCAGCATATCTTTACAAGGAGATTGTTTGGGTTATTAGTTATCCCCTTTCAAAACTCTTTACGTGTTCGTACACCCAGGGAGTGCTTCCAAGTGCCTGGAGTACTGCACATGTTGTACCCGTTTTTAAAAAGGGTTCTCCATCCGATCCACTTAATTACAGGCCAATTGCTTTGACGTGTGTGGCTTGTAAAATTATGGAATCCATTATTAGAGACAATTTAATTCACTTTTTCAGTGTTAACTCCATAATTACACAGGACCAGTTTGGCTTTCTGCCACACAGATCGGCTACTCATCAGTTATTGGCAGTCCTTGACCGTTGGACCACTGCACTCGATGAGGGAATTCCAATGGATGTTGTATACTTTGATTTTAAAAAGGCTTTCGAGCCTGTTGTCCATCGCAACTTGCTTCTCAAGATTGATGGCTGCGGCATTGTTGGTGAATTAAAAGCCTGGCTAAGTGCATTCTTGGCAAACCGCACCCAGCGGGTAATCGTTGCAAATACACCATCGTCTTGCATGCTTGTTCCATGTAGGGTACCCCAGGGCTCCGTCCTGGGACCACTGCTTTTTATAATCTATTTAAATGATTTGAAATTTTCACGTGAAAGTACCTATGGCTTCAAATTCGCAGACGACCTGAAACTTGGAGCAGAAAATTTCACCAAGTACAACTCACCAGACTTGGAGTCTCAGGTGCTTAATGTGGCCAGAAGTGCCACTCCTTCCATGTGGGAAACCTATTAACTTGTCGTAATTATTTTTTGGAACAGTCACAGTTTCCGGTTTTTACTGAGGTCTGCGACCTGGAAGTTTGGTTCTCCAGTAATGTGAAATATTCGCTTCACTGCGAAAAGGTCTGTGCATCTGCATACCGCCGTTGTGCTTTGGTTAATAGATGCTTCAGGTCTGGGGATCATATGACGAAAGTTTGGGCCTTTAAGGTCTTTGTGCGTCCCCTCCTCGAGTATGCAATGCGGGTTTGGTCCCCATTTTTTGCACGGGACGTTGACCTCCTGGAACGCGTTCAACGCAGGTTTACAAAAGGCTTAGCTGGCTTTCGTGAGGTTTGCTATGGGGAGCGCCTTGCAAGGTTGGGCCTGGAACTCCTAGAACTTCATAGAATGAGATTTGATCTCATCTTAACATTTAAGATTCTCCATGGGTTTATCTCTGTTGATTTGCCATTCTTTGACTGCGCACCTTACCCAAATCGCACTTGGGGTCATAAATGGAAACTCGCTGTCCCTCTTTGTCATCTTGAAAGTCGTAGAAATTTTTTTTCGGTCCGAGTCGTCCCAATTTGGAATGCCCTTCGTGCGGAGACAGTAAATGCGACATCTGAAGCAGGATTTCGTAGGTTATTGCATTCTGAACAACTAAACAAATTTCTGAAACGGCCGATTGTGACATGCACATAAATACCGTTATTTCACTTTTAACCAGGAATAGAGTAAGCGGTCTCAAGCCATTCTGTTCTGTTGTGTGGTAAATTGTATTATTATTATAACAAGCATCCAACAATAATGAATAAAGCATTACTGACTAAATGTTTTGACAGATTGTGTCTGTCTAGTGCTCTCAACCAGTATAAATGTCTAACTGTACCGGAGTACTCGTCACTACTAATCACTACTAATATAGCTAGCAAACAACTAAAAACAACTAACAATGATAAAATGGGGAATTTTTCTGTTTTGTTTGGAGCAGTTTGGATAACATAAGGACATTTATGCAGTACAACCTATTAATGCAGTATAACCTACACCCTAAACTGCTAATTTTTGTAAAATATATTTACGGCCAAAATCTCTTATACTTTCATCAATATCTCGTAAAATAACATTAGGAATTTCTGGAGATATTAGTAACTTAGTAGTACTATGTCTCATTACATATTCTAAAAGAAGCCTATTTCCAGAGGTTTAACATTAATAAATAAAAGTAAAACGAAAATGAACGAATTGGGGAAAATCAAAGTTACTGTTGGGGTAGATAATATTCCTCTTAGATTCCTGAATACAGTTCCTATGTATTTAGTATTATGCCACAGTCAGAAAAGTCGTGTTTACTGTATAGTCCTATTGTTCCGTGTAGAAAAGGAACCTCTTATTCAGTACATACACGAATATTTAGCATAGTGTGTGTAATTTGATCTCATTGTTCGGTGTAGGTGAGAATCCTACAAACTCTTGCCGAATATTCTTAATATGCTTTGAAACCTAACATGGCTGTCATTTTGCATTCCGATTTCTTACAAATTTCAATGTAAGCGAAATTCCAGATAAAAATCATCAAACTAATTAATACACTTTGGATGTTGTTAATTTGCAAAAGATGCCATCCACAATTAGAGCGACTATTTTAAAAAACATGCTTATCTTGATCCAAAATCATTCATATTTTAAATGTGGACGAACCAGTTACAATGAATTACAATGGTACACCTACCATGGTCGTTATTACTTTGTGATTGTCGCCATCTCGAAATTAGTCTGCAATTTTGAATTTATACTTACTATCATCCGATTTCCTTCAAATTTAGAATGAAGACGAAATAGTTACCTCAGATGAATATCGAAAATAGTATCACAGCAAAATTGCGTCAATCTTGGCAACAGCATCAGTGACAGTAAAGCATCAAGATCATCAATAGTGTCGGTAAGAGTAAGCATTTATAATAACAACAGTATCGGTATGGATCAATATCAGCAACAACATTGGCCACAGAAACATTATCAAAATGGTGAAAATATCGCTAACGAAAAGAGCGTAATATTGGGAACAGTTTCAGTAAAAAAAGTATCAATATTGACAGCAGTAATAGTAATGAAAGAGCATTAATATCGCCAATATGGGCGATTAAAACATGGTAAATGATTTAATTGCAACAGGCATGAGTTGAATTAAAGTTTTGAGGTAAGACTATTAAACCACTAACTGCCTTTGTCGTTATTTAACTTCCTCTTAAGGAACATCACGTGAATAATTAACTGAGTGAAAGAATTAGCCATTGGAGTGCAAGGTTTTTAATTCGACCAGCACTAAATAACCTTGGCAGAACACATTCCTGGAAAAAATATGAATAATGCAGTGAGTTCACCAGCCATGTGATCAAGGCTGGTTAAGTGAATCATTAGCATTCCAGTTATATGGAGCACTTACCCTGTCCTTTTGTAAACCGTTAAGGTAGAAAAAAAAACATTCATTAGAAAAGTGTACCATGATCGTACGGAGAAGAAATGCATACTGTAACAACTAACAAAAAGTAGTGAATCAATGATATCTAATTAAAGCCTTGGAAGGCAAATAGACCCACCACTATGATTCCAGCCACAGAAGGTCGTGAGATACAAAAATGTACGTTACAAGCCAAGAAAAGTTTATTTCCCGAACAAATAAATTTATTAGCTTGTGATGTACATTTTTACATCTCACAACGTTTTGTGATTAAACTAACAGCGGTGGATTCTTTTGCGCTATTATTTTTTGATTAGATAACATATCACCCAGTATGTTCACGTTGATGATTAATAAAAGTTAGGAGCAAATCAAATACATATCAAATAAATATTTAAATTATTATGTATTAATACAAATTAAGAACCATATAATCCTTTCAATATGCTATTATCAGCAGTCTTACTTCTTTATTTAAAAATGATTTTAATGCATGTTTCTTCTGCAGGATACCAAATAAATATCCTACAGACATCGTACACTTGCTCCTGTACTTTTTTTGGTTATGTAATTATTACAAAGTAATAACTTGACTGGGTATATTCAGCAATTTATCATAATTCTAGCAATGAGGCCAATACTACTAAGAATGCCTTTTTTTGCTGATGGTCCACATGCGACATTGCACTACAATAAAAAATTGAATTACTTTATCTGTTCAGGACAGCGATTATAAAGTGGGGGAGCCAATAAAGAATAATTCGTATTCCTATATTCCACCTCTACACTTAAAGGTCTAGGAAAAATAAGCAGCAAAGTAGAGAATTAATATAGTTTCCACTGCCACCTCACCATTAGAGCACCTTCAATTAGGAGCAATGTTATCGTTGCCAAACAACTAAACCTGAAGTGGACTTCTCGCCTTTTCCCTTATGTATTGCATTGGGCTGTTTGGGTACAACTGTTAAACCTTTTAACACTTACCTCCATACAGTTCAACAGCTGCACATTTGACAATGGTAGTAAATGAATTGTTTTTTTTCTAATTACGCTTTTAAACAAGCTGCATTACCAAAGACTGTTCGTGACGTTTACCGATTGATGATTAACAAAAAAAGTACTGATGCTGTATTGTCCAGCCAGAGCTTATCACGCCTTACGTCAGCTAAATGATTGGACAAAAGTCTCAACAATTATCACGCTTTCAAAATCGTAGATTAATTATTTGTAAACCAGATGTGTTAATTATTATATCACTATAGAGCATCGTTAAGTAAAGTCATATTGGCTACGAGATAGCATCTGGAGGGCTTAGCTACAAGGTGCACTAGATTAAAATGTAAGAAAAAACAACGGCATTTCTAGTAAAGACAGCTTTGAGAACGGGTTTCTTAGGCTTAAAAAAACGTTGTTTTCTCCAACAACAAAAATCGCGCATTATAGGCCTAAGATCTCCAGTCTAATAGCATTAGTTTCTGTAGGGCGACCTTCTTTTTCCCCTCCAGTGCCCCTTGCAGCTAACCCAGTTACTGGCTTCATCATAGAGTTATATACAATAATACCACGTTATGTCACTGCTCTATTGGTAAAATAGTATGATTTTGAGCCAGCTCGACTTGTGTTGGTTTTGTTGAAGCACACTTACGTAACTCTGTTTTTATTGCGTGTTATCTTAGGATTTCAATTCGACGATCAAATGATATTATTTAATTTAGCTACAGCGAAATTTATTAGCTATAAGGAAGTAACGATGTTTTAATTTGCCATGATATTTAACTAACTTCTTGCACTGAATCTAACGTGGTAAACCGTTGTCGTCTCTATCAGGGACAGTTGTGAAGTTGAAAAAAAAACGACGGACGGGCGGACGTACAAAGTTGTTGCAATAGTCTTCTCAGCTGGTACGGCTGTACAGAAGACTTAACAGGATACATACACAATCATAATTTTTGAACTTCAAAGAATATTCTCATTAAACATCGTGAAAACCTAACTTTAAAAATTATCGTCCTTTAAAACTTTTGCCACCTGGTGGTAACTGCAATAAATAGTGCCAAAATTTCCCGGACAATAGCATAACAAAGCAATGATGCCGGTAACAAAATTACAACACAGAAAAATAGTCCACCCAAGTGAAGCTTGCCTTTATTGCCTCGTAGTCCTGGTTTTGCTGTCTCTGGTATTCCTGGTATCTTTGGTATCTCTGGCATTCCTGGCATTCCTGGCATTCCCGGCATTCCTGGTATCCCTGGTATTCCTGGTATTTCTACTTTAGTGTTTAATTTAGATTCTATTAGATGGAAAGAAAATGTGGGCAGGTGAGCATACTTAGATGGAAAGGAAATGTTGGATACATAATTGTTAATTAGATGGTAACAAAACGTGGGCAGTGATCATTACTTAGATGGAAAGAAAATGTCAATTACGTGATCATTACTAGGTGGAAAGAAAGTGTGGGCAATTGATCATTACTTAGGTGAAAATAAAATGTTGGGTACGTGATCGTTACTTAGGTGGAAAGAAAGTTGTTGGGAACGTGAAATAAGTGTGTAGATGGAAAGAAACCGTGGGCAGACGATTCAGCACCAGCTGTTGACAAGAAATAAAGCAAGCATATACAGATTCAGAAAACGTGTTTTAACTGTATAATATTTGTCTATCAATAGTAACCTTTGGTTTGATAGCACTAAATAAAATCAAAAGCTGAGATATGCAATAATTGCAAAATACTAAATTTTCGTGTAATCAAGTACATTACCTCCTCCATCCTCGTCACCATCATATTCTTCATCATTCTCGTAATCTCCGTCATCTGTTTGGAATAAAAAT
>JAHWFP010012832.1:68193-97517 GCA_023313725.1 Lithobius niger
ACCTTCGGCAGAATACATCAGAACAAACAAACTGTGTTCAGTTAAAAATTGCTTTTCCTTAGAGAAAGAATTTTATTAGTATTAACATACATGGAAACAAAAGGTGACCATACTGTTACAACATTATCTCGAATTGGATTTTTTAATGAACATTTACTTGTAGTTTTGATTGATAATTCAAGAATGAGATAAAAGATTTTGTCCCATTATATTCTTTTCTGTTCTAGTTTTTAAACTCACAAAACTAATCACCTTTTGTTTAACAAAAATAAGAAACTTTGTAGGCCTCCATTTTGAGGACATTGCTACCACGTCTTTGTTATATTGTCATATTAATATGATATTTACCACTTTCATAGTCTTCATCATCATCGGATTCATCACTATCGTATTCTAAAGAAATAGAGTAAGAAATATTAATTATTTATTTTTTATTTATTGCGTTATATTATTACCACACTTTTGTCGTTTTCATTGTTGCGAAGACTCCGTATTAATAACTTAACCGGAGAATTATAACAATGGTAATAGCGGGTACATGATAAGTTGAAAATGAACAGTTGAAATTGTACGGGCGATAGGTTGAAATTGCATATTTATTGCTACAATACCACGATCGAAGTTAAAAGTGGAGACTTTTGGGAAGGAGGATACTGTAGCATTTGTATGGATCCTGGATTGCTGGTGGCTATAGAAATAAAACTGCATTGAGAATATATAAACAAACACTCGTCGTAGCTTCCGTCTATTCACAAAGGGTTACAACGAATTAACAAATGTGCACATTGAACAGAAATTAAACTGCACAGAGTGAATATAAACAAACAGCCATCGTAACATCCGGCTATTCACAAAGCGTTTTTACGGAGAACAAATGTTTGCAATGAACAGAAATGAAACTGCATTGAAGTATAGACAAATACCCGTCGTAGCATACAGGGAATTCACAAAACGTTACTACGAATTAACAAATGCACGCAATGAACAGAAATTAAACTGTATTGTGAAAATATAAACAAACACCCGTCGTAGCATCCAGGCAAATTGTTGCGTCTAAATGGTTGTACACTGGTCTTCACTGCACTACCGACGCTACGAAAAGATTTGTTCATAAATAATCGCAATTGCAAAGGTTAAAATTCGACACATTTTCATTGACACAAATAAATATTTTGCTGGGAAGTGGTTAATTTTACGCTCTCCTTTATGGCCCTTGCTATAAATCGCATGTCTACTTTTTACTTTTATTGTAAGACTGTTTTCTTGCTCAACTTAATAGATGGCTCAAGTAAAAAAAAAAGTTTTAAAGAAACTAGCTATTAAATAGCTACACATGGCTCGACAAGATAACAGATAAATTCATCTCTGTCCAACAACTGTAGCAATTAGAGCACGTGCATTACTGTTTGACTTTAAGCGTCCAAAGGATAACGCAAAAAAACAAGGCTATCGTGGCATTGTTGCTGCATCAAGGACGAAAGAGCAAACCAGTATGCAATAATGCAAAAAAGTGCACTGATCCATTGTTGGCTCAAGACTGTATTAAAATGATTCATATCAGCCTATAAAATGTAGTACGTTGGATTCGTTAATTTACCTGCATAAAAACTGACGTTCTGTGGTAATAAAACATTTAAAGCCATACTTTTGCAAGAATGTGTCGTGTCAAGTGATTTATAATGCAGTTTTTACGATACGCTGCCTTTGGCCTTTGGCCTTCAGCCTCGGACGATACGCTCCTTGGCCGTAATTACTTAAGCTAATTGACATTTATTTCCCCAAAATAGGTCCCCTTTCCCGTAAACACTATATAAAATAGCATAACAAGGTTCCTGGTTTGGCACCTTTGGCAGAATACATCAGCACAGACAGACAGTGTTGAGTAAAAAAATTGCTTTTCCTTAGAGAAAGCATTTTACTGGCATTAACCTACATGGAAACAAAAGGTGACCACACTTACAACATTATCTCGAAGTGGATTTTTTTAATGACCATTTACCTTGATTGGTAATTCAAGAATGAGATAAAAGAATTTGTCTCATCATATTCTTTTCTACTCCAGCTTTTAAACTCACAAAACGAATCACCTTTTGTTTAACAAAAATAAAAAAACGTGTAGGCTCCTATTTTAACGACATTGCCGCCACCTCTTTGTTATGTTGTCTTGAAGCGAAATATTATTATGATATTTACCACTTTCATAGTCTTCATCATCATCGGAGTCATCACTATCGTATTCTAAGAAATAGAGTAAGAAAAATTAATTATAGATTTTTTATGTATTGTGTTGTATTATTACCATACTTTTGTCGTTTTCATTGTTGCATAGACTCCGTATTAAGAACTTAACCAGAGAATTACAACAATGGTAATAGCGGGTGCATTGTAAGTTGAAAATGGACAGTTAAAATTGTATGATTGATAAGTTGAAAATGTATACTTATTGCAACAATACCACAATCGAAGTAATACATGTTAACCTCTTGTTCCAACAATCATTAGCGAAAAAGTGGTTTTCGAAGAGTTCGAGGGTTGTAGCAACCCGTGAATGCTTCGAAAACAACTTGTTTGCTAATCGTTGTTGGAATAAAGAGGGTAATATCTGGTATGTAACCCTACAGTGTTTAAGTCACGAGCGGTTCCAATTGTCGATCCAAAGTATTGTTGTCATTAACGTGTGTATCATTGTTATCTTCGCTGCTCGATTCCTTCGGCCATCAAGAACATGACAAATTTTCCCGTCAGTCAACGACGATATTCATTTTGTTTCGTATAAAGAAAAATATGCATTTATACTGTTACCATTTCCTTTTTGTCTCTGTATTGGTGGCTGGTTTCCGATGCCTAACACGTAAGTTTCTTTTTCATTTTTGGCTATGTTTTTGGTCCCGGTTATGGGATCCATGTTTGAGACACTCTGGTCCCGGTGAATTTGTAGAAAACTAAGTCTTGACCTTGTTAAACAAGAAGCAATTACGTACGTGTATTTTAAAAAGGGAAATGTTGAATTTAGGGGCATGTTGAATAAAAACTATACTGTTTGTGTTTGCTGGTGTCCATACCAGCATAGCTGCAGTCCCGGTAATGCGTCCAAGATGGGATTGAAACAGTTAAAGACTGACTGCGTTTTCAGCGTACATGTATTTTAAAAAGGGAAATGTTAAATTTAGTTGGTCAAATTAATTTATTTGCAAATTTTAATTTGTGGACATTTGGTAGTTTTCATATCGGAACCAATTGGGACTAGAAACCCTTACGTACGTGTATTTTAAAAAAGAAGATGTGGAATTTAGTTTGTTTCTAAAGAGCTATGCTTTTTGTGTTTACTAAATATTGAATTTAGTGGAAATATTATTCCTCCAAAAATATTGTATGACATTGTCTGCGGAATAGTGCGTGTTTTCTTCGAAACGAATGTGGCCATTATGACTTGTACTCCAACTTGTACAAGTTAAAAGTAGACACTTTTGGAAAGGAGGATGCTATAGTATTTGGATGGATGCTGGATTGCTGGTGGCGATAGAAATAAAACTGTATTGCGAAAATATAAACAAACACTCGTCGTAGCATCCGGCTATTCACAAAGCGTTTCTACGAATAACAAACGTGCACAATGAACAGAATTGAAACTGCATTTTTTTTTTAAATAATTTTTTTGAGCCTTAAGTCAGCCGAAGCAACTTAATGCTTGTATGGCTGTACCGGCTCAATTTTGAACATTACAGACTTTTAGAGAAGAAGAAATATCTGGTAAAGGGAGGTGCCGACCCAGGGATTGGCTCAGAATTGGCCAGAATAGTTCCCATAGCCGCTGAAGGAGCATGGTAGCCTCTCACGCTACCCTGGCCGGCAGTCCTGGCGGGGACTTTGCCAAGATCCCCTTTCCAGGGGTTCGACCAGATCCGCAAACTTCCAGCAACCAAGCAACCAGGCTGAGCTCTCTCACAACTCAGCCACGATGACCACATTGAAGTCTAAAGAAATACCCGTCGTAGCATACAGGGAAATTCACAAAACGTTTCTACGAATCAACAAATTCACGCAATGAATAGAAATTAAACTGCATTGAGAAAATATAAACAATCACCCATCGTAGCATCCAGGGAAATTGTTGCGTCTAAATGGCACACACTGGTGTTCACTGCACTCCCGGATGCTATGAAGGGTGTTTGTTCATAAATGAACGCAACAGCATTGGTTAAAATTCAATACGTTTTCATTGACACAAATAAATATTTTTTGGGGCGGTGGGTACTTTTACGCTCTCCTTTATGGCCCTTGCTTTAAATCGCATGGCCACTTTGTTTTTATTGTACGACTGTTTTCCTTGCTCAAAATAATTTACGGCACAAGTAAAAAAAAAGTTTCACAGAACGAATCAAATAACTACACATGGCTCGACAAGAGAACAGACAAATTCCTCTATATCCAATAAATGTAACAGTTAGGGTACGCGTATTACTGTTCAAGTTTATTATTGCATACAATAAGGCAAAAAAAATACGGCTATGGTGGCATTGTTGCTGCATCAATGATGAAGGTGCAAACCTGTATGCAACAATGCAAAAAAATGCACGGATACATTGTGGGCTCAAGACTGCATTGAAATAATCATATCGGCCTATAAAATGTACATTTGCTTCCTTAATTTACCTCCATAAAAACTGACATTGTATGGTAATAAACTTTTGCAATAAGATGTTTTGATAAGTGATTTATTGTATAGTTTTTACAATACGCTGCACTTGGCATTTGGGCTTCAGGCTCGGATGATACGCTGCTTCCGTGGACGTAATTATTTAGGCTGATTGACATTTTTTTCTCCGAAATAGGTCCTACCCTTCCTGTAAACACTATATGAAATGGCGTAACAAGGTTCCTGGTTTGGCACCTTAGGCAGAATACATCAGGACAGACAGACTGACTTAAGTTTAAAATTGCCCTTCCCTAAAGAATGCGTTTTACTGGTGTTAACCGACATGATAGCGAAAGATGGCCATGTCATTACAGCATTGTCTCGAAGTGAATTTATTTACTGAACATTTACTTGTAGTATTGATTGGTAATTCAAGAATGAGATAAAAGAATTTGTCTCATCATATTCTTTTCTACCCCAGCTTTTAAACTCACAAAACGGATCACTTTTTGTTTAACAAAAATAAAAAAAAAATTGTGTAGACTCCTATAGAGCAGTGACACAAGTAGTATTATTGTATATAACTCTATGTTGGAGCCTTAATGGGTTAGCTGTAAGGGGCACTTCAGAGAGAAACAGAAGGGCGTCATACTGAAGCCGATACTGTGAAGAGTGATTTCTTAGATCTAAAACGCGCGATTTTTGTTGTTGGAGAAAACAACGTTATTTTAAGCCTAAGAAATTCGCTCTTTCGTTGTTTTTCCCTCCATTTTTATGTAGTGCACCTTGTAGTTATGCCCTCCAAAACCCATACTGGTGATAATATGGCGGCAAATGTCACTGCTCTATAGGGCAGTGACACGACGTAGTATTATTGTATATAACTCTTTGGTGGAGCCAGTAACGGGGTTAGCTGCAAGGTACACTGGTGGAGGAAAAGAACAGCGTCTTACTGAAGCCAATGCTGTTAGAGTGGATTTCTTAGGCCTAAAACGGGCGATTTTTGTCGAATTGTTGGCAGTTGCTGACATTTTTAAGCAAGTGGAATCTTTATTTTCCGATTACAACCTCGTGGCATAAGGGATTGGAGAAAACAACGGTTTTTTAAGCCTACGAAATCCACTCTCAACGCACTGGCTTGACTAGAAATGCCGTTGTTTAACCCACCATTTCAATCTAGTGCACCTTGCAGGTATCTCTCTTGTAGCCAATATGACGTCACTTGACGCTGCTCTATTTTGACGACATTGCTGCCATCACTGTTGTAATATTGTCTTGAAGAGAAATATTTGTATGATATTTACCACTTTCATAGTCTTCATCATCATCGTATTCATCACTATAGTATTCTAAGAAATAGAATAAGAAATATTAATGTTTAATACTTATTTCGAATATTATTTTTTTTTAAATATGTGACCCACTTAAGCTTATCCTTAGGTAACAAAGTAAGCATATGATAATTATTTATTTATTTATTGTGTTATATTATCACCACACGAACTACAATGAATGCAGTTGCGTTTGTGGCACAAGCAAATCACAAACACATCGTGTAACAGCAAACAATAGAAATAATTCATAAAATCTTAACCAATTACACAATATACATGACCAGACGTAGTGAATGGTTGCAGTGAAAACAAATTTAATTTAAAGAAAAATAATCATTAATTTTTATCTCAATTTTCAAACAAAGTCTGTAAAATAATCCATTAAAAGAGAAATACCTTCACTGTGAAATCATCCATTCCTTTAGTTGTTTCATCCAAGCAGAAAACGTTTCAATGAAAATAAATTTATTTTTTAATATACTAAAGATCGATTTCAAAATATAATTAGTGTTTCGCTTTCAATTAATATTCCTAAAAAATGGTACTTTTAACTGTAAAGAATTTACGTCATTTCATAAGACCTTTTTATCTATTGAATTCAATGCGTAAAAGTAGTGCTTTAATATGAATACAACGTTTTTTAGCATTAAAACATTTTCAAAACTTTTTTAAATAATCTTTGAATAAAATTATCGGTTGATGAAAACCATACATTTCACTGCCATATCTTAGATTTGTGTTATAAAGAAATATAATTGATCTTAACTGATGCACATGTCATAAAAATAATAATTGTTTTTATTAATGCTAATGATAATTTATTTCAAACAGCAGCACGAAACTCGTGTGTGCTTCTATATGCCAAGCAAACATTATATAGGTTCTAATAAAGAATATTCAGTTGGATCGCTGTTTTGGGCTGTTTTAGGGAAATAAGGTCTGTACAACCTTATGTGTTGTCACTATAAGTGCTGTAGGTTTTTTATTTGTCAATTCTGTGGATATGTATAAATTGTATATATCCATGCACAGAATTAACAATAAAACCTAGGCATTTACAGTTCCAAAATATCCGGATCTACAGACTGTAATTTACTAAAACAGCCAAAAACACCCTGTCCAACTGACTATTATTTATTAGCACCGTGGTCAGTTAAATATTTTTAAATATGTGAGACTGGTTTTGAATGATAACGAGCGTCGTATGATTCTCCTTTAGATGAAAGCAAAAAAATTCCATCAGCCTTGGTGGTCATAGCAACATTCATAGAGCGAGCCTCGATTTCATTGCTTGCATAATAAGTATTACCACAACCTGGTAGAAGAAGGCCAAGAAAAAAATGCCGGCCGTTTCTTCTCATTTGAAGTTTAGTTTAGAAATGGCTGCTTGCAGTAAGCCCGTTATTAATTCTGAATGTTTCAAAATTTTCAGTGTAATGTATCTTGCTGGATTTTAGTGATTTCAAAGATATTTGAGGATGCATTTAAGGTTATTGCCGATACCCAGACGTAAGCTTTATGGTATAACGGGATAGGCACAAAACATTGTGACATAGTTACAACAAATAGTAACTTAGTTAGAAATTTGGTGCTACACAGTTCCTGGCAAAAACGTCTATCATAAAATACCAACCGGACCCAAGAAGAGTTGTGAGCAGTTTAAACATATTAATGAAGAAGAAATGTTAATACAAAATCTGAACTCATTACTCTTTTTTTAACGTTTGAAACCATTCGGAATTGTCTTGGTTTGCGTTAATGACCTACCTGTCGACGCGCCATTAAGCCTCAATTCCCCCCTTTTGGGTATTTGCATTGGACTCTGTAAACAAATAGATTCTGTCGACATGCATTTACACTTGGGCGTTTGACTTTTTCAACAAGAAATGGCCATTGTTTTCTCACAGTAGCATTGTTTACTCACTTTTCGACTCACAATGGTGGAAAACTGGTGATGAGTTCAAGTGTTGATGAGCTCATTAATGTTTTTTTTCAACGTTCGAAACCTTTTGAATTGTGACTGAGGTTGGCACTAATTACCTAGCTGTCGATGCGCCATTAAACTTCAATTTCACATTTTTTAATATTTGCACAGGTCTTCGTCAACAAAAAGATTTTATCGACATGCATTTTTCAGATGGGCGTTTGGGTTTTTTTCTGCAAGAATTTGCCTTCGTTTTCTCACAGTAGTATTTTTTACTCATTTTTTTATTAACACTGGGGAAAACTGTTGCTGAGTTCAAGTGAACTTAACAAAAAGATACATAAGAAACGTTACTCAAATTACTTTAAATCAAGTTGATTTAAACTCACGTTGCTTTAAGCTTTAAAGCACCCTCCTCAGATTATCTTCAAACTGCATTATCTCATAACAATATAGAAAGTTAAACTGCATTAACAACTACAGTTCATGCATTTCAATGTTGCTTTTAGTCCTCCTGAACGGTGACGGATCGAAATAATTGCGCACAACCCTTACGAAATGGGGGTGCCTTTGCCACTCCATGAAAGACGAAACCATTGCAAGATGAGTGAGGAATGGATAGCAGGGTGAATTAAATCGACCTGGCATGAAATGGGCAGTGAGTATGCCATTCAAAGTTTAGCTAGTAAGTCCCTGTATACACTGTTCACCTAAAGAGATTTCAACTAAAAGCTACTGTGAGTTCAGGTCGACTTGAGTAAAGCAATACAAGAAAGGTGCACCAACAATAGACCAAAAAAATACCAAAACTGCAACCATAAATGGCTTTTGTCACAAGTGAAACTGATCCAAGTGCAATAAAATAAAACAAGCTGAAGAAAAACAAAAATAAAGGTAAACAAACGTCGGAAAGTAGTGGTAAAATACGATATTCGGTTACACATCTATACCCCCACTTCCGGTCACGTGATAAAAGTGGGGGTAATGATGCACTTCCGATCATGTGTTGAAAAGTGGGGTGTCACTTCCATTTTTCGTCAATCTGGAGGACTGTGGAAAAGTGTTTTTTTACTATCTGTTTTCCGGCTTTCGTCGATCTGGAGAACGGTGGGAAAGTACTTTTTGCTTCCTCCTATGATGTCACTTCCGGTCACGTGATCAAAGTGGGGGTAATGATGCACTTCAGATCACATGATGAAAAGTGGGGAAGTCATTCCGGATTTTTCGTCAATTTGGAGGAGGATGGGAAAGTGCCTTTTGCTACTTTTTTTCATTCTTCATCAATATGGAGGTGGGTGGGAAAGTGCTTTTGCTATCTTCTATGACGATACTTCCGATCACGTGATCAAAATGGGGGTAATGACATCACTTCCGGTCATGTGATGAAAGTTGCGACGTCACTTCTGGTTTTCATCAATATGGGGGAGGGTACCTTTTGCTACCTTTTTTCGTGATGTGGAGGATGGTAGGAAGGAGTCTTTTTTCTTTTTTGTGGAGAGGATCACACGTAGGTTACAGCCTGGGGAACCCACATCCCGAACCGTTTCGCTCTAAGACCGTCAGTTCTCCAGTTATCAGGGTGGGCCAACTTGCCGAAATTCGAGGTACTCGATTTCCGGGGTGGACTACACGTAGGGCACGGCTCAAGGAAGTCAAATCCGGAACTGCTTCGCTCTAGGACAGACGATTCCCGAGTTGCGGGCATATTTCGGGCCAACTGATAGGTGAGGCCAAGTGCGGGTGGGGTATCATGCATGGGGGGTCAAATTTTACTCCGTTTCGGTCAAGGACCAACGGTTACCGAGTTATAGGCATTTTAAATAATTTCGGAAATTGCAACTTAAACCTGGGAAAAATCTTAGAAAAAATGGCTGCATTTTCGGTTCCGGTCCAAGTTGGAGGCATTTCCGGTTCCGCTTCTGACAGGATGTGACGTCATTCAAAGTGGTAGCACTTCCGGTTTACATGGGGGCGACCATCGTGTCTGTCTGTCCTCTGAGTCTGCCAAATCGCATTTTCCTACAACTCACTTCCTGTGGTGATATCACTTCCTGTATGACATCACTTCCTGTTATGACATCATTTCCTGTATGACGTCACTTCCTGTTATGACCTCACTTCCTGTTATGACATCAGTTCCTGTATGATGTCACTTCCTGTTATGACCTCACTTCCTGTTATAACGTCCCTTCCTGTTATGATGTCACTTCCGGTTATGACATAACTCATTGGATTTGTACTAAGTTTGTGTTTTGTGTGATATTAAGGATATTAGTCTTAGTGACGCGGTGAGTTTAGGTGATATTGAAAAACCTTTAAACAATCAATTGTTATTATTAGTGGAGAGTGTTTTGAACCAAACTCTAGTGTATTGAGAGTTATAGTTGATTTTTAAAGTACATTTTTGTAAGTTTACACCCATAACCGTTACGGTCAGTCCAGTCAGTTAAGTGTCAAAACAAAATTCGAGAAAATTCAGTCCAGATGTAGTTCTGGACTCAAACACACGGCCTCCCAGCCTTGGTGCAGTTGGACAGGGCTACATGCACCATATCATATGTGCAACTTCTAATATGGCGCATATAGCCCTGCCCAACTGTGCCAAGGCTGGGAGACCGTGTGTTCAAGTCCAGAACTGTATCTGGACTGAAGTTTCTTCGTCGGATTTTTCCTTATGTAGAGAAATTGGCACGGCTCCAAAAATAAAAATGTTGGCACGGTTCCAAAAATAAAAAAATTGGTACTGTTTCAAAAAATAAAAAAGTTGGTGCAGTTCCAAAATAAATTTTTTTTAGGAGGGCCCTATATAAGTCAAGATCAGACGAGGAAAATTCAGTCCAGATGCAGTTCTGGACTCAAACACACGGTCTCCCAACCCTGGTGCAGTTGGGCAGGGCTACATTCACCATATGAGTAGGGAATCTACCAAGTTGTCGACGCCCCATTAAGCCTCAATCCCCCCCCCCTCTCGGGTGGTAGTAACTCCCCTCTAGGGTGGCAGTAACTCTCCTTTATGGGTTGGTAGTAACTTCCCATTTGGGTTGTAGTAACTCCCCGTGTAGGGTCCAGAAATAAAATGTAAGAAATTTTCATTTATTTTGTCAGTCCTATGTAAGGAATATTCATTTTTTTAAAAGTGTATCTGCTAAATTCTAATTCGTCTATTTTTAGGAACTCCAATTTATCTCGTGTTTTTTTTGGGGGAAAATTATTTCGTATATAATAAACGAATAATAATAAAAGGAATGAACGATTTTTCTTTCAAATGAATTCAAAATCATCGTTTACGTGTGCATACTGTGGAAAGGTCTACACAACTCAGCAAGATTTTATCCATCATCTTCCCAACCATCAATCCGATCTTCGACCAGAGTGTTTATTCTTTGAAAACGAGTTGAAAGATATTGAAGGTGAAAGAAGGTGCAAGTTGGTGCATGATAATACGCATCGATTTTATTTCCGTAAAATTGAATGTCTCGATTTATCTCGAGCGCCCAATCTACTGTATTGTCCGCTTAAATATCTTATCACGACTTGCTTGGATCAACTGACCAATTGTAAATTTCAACTGTGTTTAGAGGCAGTTTTTACCAGGGATTCCAACACCGTGCGAGGCTATTTCTGGTCCCTCTATACAGCTATTTACAATGAATCTGACGTGTCGGAAATCTTGGAGGATGCTTGCAAAAAAATACAACAGTCAGTCGAAACTTTCGAAGAAAAAGGTAATGGTTGGCGCTTTTTGAAAGTTTGGGGTATAACCGTAAAAGTGGCAAAAATCAATCCTTTTTGCCCTAGTTCTTTCTTACCCTTGCCGAGTGCATTACGCAAGAAAAGCGAAGTTATAGTAAATGTGGAAAATTCTGACGAAAAGTGCTTTCTATATTCCATTTTAGCCACTAAAATGAAGTGCTACGAAACCGAAGTTAAATATTAGGAACCATTCTTGAATACCGTAGACTATTCCATGTTGACGTTCCCCGTGAGTCTACGGCAAATTGATTCCTTCGAACGAGTCAACGATTTGTCCATTAACGTAATTTCTTACAAGGGATCAGTAGGGTTACACCCGGTGAGAGTGAACAAAAATATGGAAGGAGAACTAATTGACCTGTTACTAATAGCCGACGAAAAAGGAAATACTCATTACTGCACCATCCTCGATATTTACAGGGTACTCCGATTTCGAGGTGTTGGAAGTAACAGGAAATTTTACTGTCGTAACTGCTTCACTGCCTTTGGTAAAGAACAATTCATGATAGAGCACACCAGTAAATGTGTGAGATTGAATAGGGTGCAAGTACTCACTTTCTTACCACCCAGCGCCAACACGTTAAAATTCCTACACTACGATAGACGTGGGTAATTTATGCAGATTTCGAATGTATTCTTAGACCCGTGCAAACTAGTAGCACCGATCCATCCTCGAGTTCGTCTACTAAAGTCAGTTTGCATTTGCCTAGTAGTTTTGGCTACGTCTTTGTTGGTCCAGAAAATGAAATCGTGACTCAAAAATTCTACCTCGGCGAGGACGCAGTGGATAAGTTTTACGAATGCATGAATAGGGGGGGGGGCATAATTGCACGTCGTTCGTTGAATAGCGAAATTCAAAAGTCTGTCTTGATTATCTCACGACCGAAACATCTGATGATGACTGCCGACAATGAAATTCAGTTCTCGAAAACCGATACTTGTTACTACTGCAACAAAGTCATCATCTCCAATAAAGTGAGGGATCACTGCCACTTCACGGGAAAGTTCAGAGGTGCTTCTCACGTAAAATGCAATCTGGAGGCTAGGACAATAAATACTATCCCGGTCGTCTTCCATAACTTGGAAGGTTACGATATGCATCTACTGATTTCTGCGACAGAAAACTTCCCTTCGGGAGTAGACGTTCTTGCTAGAAACACCGAGCGTTTCATGAGTATGACCATTACGCGGTACTTTTCCTTCGGTGGAAAGGACCTTTCGTTAAGATTGCGGTTTTCAGACAGTTATAGTTTACTATCTTCCTCGCTCGAAACTTTGACTAAAAACCACAAGAAAGATCGACCCTTCCTCATCTTAAAAACTGCTCTCGATTCGGTAGACTGGTTCGAGTCAGAAGTGAAAAAGAAAGAAATCTTGGATTTATTGACGCAAAAAGGCTACTACCCATACGAGTACGTGCAGGTTATGGATGTGTTTGAGGACCAGTAATTACCTCCTAAAGCAGAATTCTTCTCCTCTCTACGAGGCGAAGGCATAACCGACACGGAGTACGATCACGCAACGTCAGTTTGGAAGTTGCTAAAGGAGAAGGTTTTTAAAAATTACCATCTCGTATATCAGACGATCGACGTGTATCTTCTAGCCGACATTCTTCAGACTTTCAGGGAAACTTGCTGGGTCAATGACGGCATAGATCCTTGCTACTACGTATCCACATTAGGGTTTAGTTAGGCAGCCACGTTGAAAAAAACCAAACCCGAACTAGAACTGTTTACGCACGGAGGAAAGCACAACTTTATAACTTCCGGTATCAGAGGTGGAACAACTTTTGTGTCGAAAAGGCATTCGATCGCTAATAACAAATATCGACCAGATACTGATGACGAACATTTATTTAGTTTGTATCTAGTTGATTTGGATATCAACAACTTATACGGGCTAGCCATGACGGAATTCCTTCCCTACGATCGATTCAGCTGGCTGACGAGGAAAGAAATCCTTGAACTTCGCTTGGCATCGGTCGAAAAAGATTCGGAATACGGCTATATATTCGAAGTGGACTTGGACTATCCGCCCGAGCTACACGACGATCACAACTATTATCCTTTAGCACCGGAAAAGTTTAAAATAATGCCAAAACTCGGATCTCCGTTTATGAAAGAAATCAGAGGATACAAGAAGATCGTTTCTACTTCCAAACTGACAACAAATCTGCTCCCGAAGAAAAACTACGTAGTTCATTACAGGAATTCACAATTCTACTTGAAGCACGGTTTAATTTTGAAAGGTATTCACAGAATTCTAAAATTTCATCAGAAGCAATGGCGAAATTCTTACATAGAATTTAACACCGAGAAGCGTCAACTCGCAATGACGACGTTCAAAAAAGACTTTTTCAAACTGAAAAATAATTCGGTGTTTGGAAAAACGATGGAAAACAAGTCGGGGCATTTATCCGTGAAGTTGTCCGATAATCAAAAAAAATCTGTCAAGTACAGCACTCTGCTACACGCGGATTCGTTCAAGATCCTAAAAGAAAATCTCATACAAGTAAACTTGAGACTTCGTAACATTAGGTGCGACTTACTGACTTACTCCGGTTTTTGCATCCTCGAACTTTCCAAACGCAACAATGTATGAATTTCACTACTAGTTCATGCATCCAAAATATGGAGGCCGAGCGCGTTTACTTTTCACGGATACCGACAGTCTGTTAGAGACTGAAGATTTTGACCGGGACATGGAAATTGAGTCAGATAGATTCGATACCAGCTATTATGATCCATCACATCCTCTGTATAGTAATAAAAACACACAAGTCCTGGGGAAAATGAAAGATGAGATAGCAGGCATCCCGGTGAAAGAATTTGTAGGCTTGAAAGCAAAAATGTACTCAGTTTTAGTAGGGGAAGAGAGTATTAGAAAGGCTAAAGGGATTAGTAAAGCATTTACCAAAAAAGTCTCAGTCATGAAGACTACAAAAAAGCGCTATTTTCTGAAACATCGTCGAAAGCCACGTGGATGAGCATTCAAAGTAAGGATCATCAGCTCGCTACGGTTGAAATTTCAAAATCTTCCATATCTCCATACGACGATAAGAGATTCTTGTATGATGATGGAATAAATACGTTAGCGCACGGTCACTACAGAACGGGTATAGCGCATGATTTTATAGACGGTATAATCGATCCGATGGAGGTTGAAGAAGCTGAAGAGCAAGCTTCGCTGGAGAAAGATGAGGAGGAAGAAGCATCAGCCACTGAAATACCAAAACGAAGCGAAGAAGAAAAAATAGTGGCTAATAAGAGGAAAAGAGCCGTAGCTGCTCGTAAGAAACGTGCGATAGAAACTGTCGAACAGAGAAACGCTAGGTTGGAGAAACGTGCGACGGAAACTGTCGAACAGAGAAAAGCTAGGTTGGAAAAAATAGCCGCTTCTTATCGTAAAAAATTTGCGACAGATACTGTCGAACAGAGAAAATCTCGGTTGGAGAAAATGGCCGCCGCTAAAAGAAGAAAATATTCAGACGAACTGCTAATATGATCTGTTCTACCTAAAAATCAAGTAGAACCTATTTAAAAAGATAAACAGCTAATGTTATCAGTCCAGCTATTAAATTTTGAATCATATCCCGTCCACTTAACGAAGTAGAGCATTTTCCCATCTGTACCTTTCTTTCGTCTTAATACTTTCTCCACTAAAAAAAAACCGGGGACGAGATCTTTTTGAATTTCTTGTTCGTAGAAACCTCCGAGCACCGGTTTGTTCAATTCATCTTTTAATAGATAAGAAACAGGTTCGGTTTTTTGGACTTTACGGATTGGGAAAACTTCGTTAGTAAAATTTTGTAAATACCCTTTATCAAAAATTTTCTTAACTGTAGAAATTCTGACTTTATTTCCTACGACAAATTTGGCTTTTTTCAACGATTGTTTCAGTTTAATTTTCAGTGACGATTCGTGACGTCTGGTTACTTCCCTCGGTTTTAGTTTAGTTGTGGAGTGAACCGTGTCAATGTACCGTGAAACTAACTCATCAATAATGTGTATCCATTGGTAGTTCCACTGCTTGGTGAATCGTTTCCACATGTGAGTTTTCATCGTTCTGTTGAAACGTTCTACAATGCTCGCTTTCTTTTCAGAGTGGGTAGAGTACACGTTGATGTTGTGACGTTTAAGGAATGCTTTAAAGTTTTTATTGTAGAATTCACTGCCTAAATCAACTTGTAAATTTTTAGGGGGTGTCGTTTCTTCGAGTATCTTTTTGAAGGCTTCCGTAATGACTATACCGGATTTTGATTTAGGGGAATGGCCCAAGAAAACTTGGACATTACGTTAATGCAAGTCAGTTGGTAGTTAAATCCTTTATTTATGTTAGAGTAAGGCATCATTTCCACCAAGTCCGCTTGCCATAGATCATTCAGCCTCCGCACAATCACTGTCCGCCTCGGAAAATGTTTCCGTGTCACTTTGTTTTTATTGTACGACTGTTTTCCTTGCTCAAAATAATTTACGGCGCAAGTAAAAAAAAAGTTTCATAGAAAATAACTATTAAATAACTGCTACACATGGCTCGACAAGAGAACAGACAAATTCCTCTATATCCAATAAATGTAACAGTTAGGGTACGCGTATTACTGTTCAAGTTTATTATTGCATACAATAAGGCAAAAAAAAATACGGCTATGGTGGCATTGTTGCTGCATTAATGATGAAGGTGCAAACCTGTATGCAACAATGCAAAAAAATGCACGGATACATTGTGGGCTCAAGACTGCATTGAAATAATCATATCAGCCTATAAAATGTACATTTGCTTCCTTAATTTACCACCATAAAAACTGACATTGTATGATAATAAAACAGCTATAGCCAAACTTCTGCAATAATATGTTTTGATAAGTGATTTATTGTATAGTTTTTACAATACGCTGCACTTGGCATTTGGGCTTCAGGCTCAGACGATACGCTGCTGCCGTAGACGTAATTATTTAGGCTGGTTGAAATTTTTTCTCCGAAATAGGTCCTTACCCTTCCTGTAAACACTATATGAAATGGCGTAACAAGGTTCCTGGTTTGGCACCTTAGGCAGAATACATCAGGACAGACAGACTGAGTTAAGTTTAAAATTGCCCTTCCCTAAAGAATGCGTTTTACTGGTGTTAACCGACATGATAGCGAAAGATGGCCATGTCATTACAGCATTGTCTCGAAGTGAATTTATTTACTGAACATTTACTTGTAGTATTGATTGGTAATTCAAGATTGAGATAAAAGAATTTGTCCCATTATATTCTTTTCTACCCCAGCTTTTAAACTCACAAAACGGATCACTTTTTGTTCAACAAAAATTAAAAAAATTGTGTAGACTCCTATAGAGCAGTGACACGACATGGTATTATTGTATATAACTCTATGTTGGAGTCTTAATGGGTTAGCTGTAAAGGGCACTTCAGAGAGAAACAGAAGGGCGTCATACTGAAGCCGATGCTGTAAAGAGTGATTTCTTAGACATAAAACGCGCGATTTTTGTCGTTGGAGAAAACAACGTTATTTTAAGCCTAAGAAATCCGCTCTTCTGTTGTTTTTCCCTCCATTTTTATGTAGTGCACCTTGTAGTTATGCCCTCCAAAACCCATACTGGTGCCAATATGGCGGCAAATGTCACTGCTCTATAGGGCAGTGACACGACGTAGTATTATTGTATTTACTGGTGGAGCCAGTAACGGGGTTAGCTGCAAGTTCACTGGTGGGGGAAAAGAACAGCGTCGTACTGAAGCCAATGCTATTAGAGTGGATTTCTTAGGCCTAAAACGGGCGATGTTTGTCGATTTGTCGGCAGTTGCTGACATTTTTAAGCAAGTGGAATCTTTATTTTCCGATTACAACCTCGTGGCATAAGGGATTGGAGAAAACAACGGTTTTTTAAGCCTACGAAATCCACTCTCAAAGCACTGGCTTGACTAGTAATGCCGTTGTTTAACCCACCATTTCAATCTAGTGCCCCTTGCAGGTATCTCTCTTGTAGCCAATATGACGTCACTTGACGCTGCTCTATTTTGACGACATTGCTGCCATCACTGTTGTAATATTGTCTTGAAGAGAAATATTTGTATGATATTTACCACTTTCATAGTCTTCATCATCATCGTATTCATCACTATAGTATTCTAAGAAATAGAATAAGAAATAATAATGTTTAATACTCATTTCAAATATTTTTTTATTTTTTAAATATGTGACCCACCTAAGCTTATCCTTAGGTAACAAAGTAAGCACATGATAATTATTTATTTATTTATTGTGTTATATTATCACCAGAAGAAATACAATGAATGCAGTTGCGTTTGGGGCACAAGCAAACCACAAACACATCAAACAATAGAATAGCAAACAATAGAAATAATTCATAAAATGTTAATCAATTACACAATATACATGATCAGACGTAGTGAATGGTTGCAGTGAATGCAAATTTAATTTAAAGAAAAATAATCATTAATTTTCATCTCAATTCTCAAACAAAGTCTGTAAAATAACCCATTAAAAGAGAAATACGTTCACTGTGAAATCATCCATTCCTTTAGTTGTTTCATCCAAGTGGAAAACGTTTCAATGAAAATAAATTTATGTTTTTAAGATACTAAAGATCGATGGCTAAATTTAATTAGTGTTTTGCTTTCAATTAATATTCCTGGAAAATGGTACTTTTAACTGTAAAGAATTTACGTCATTTCATAAGACCTTTTTACCAATTGAATTCAATGCGGAAAAGTAGTGCTTTAATATGAATACAACGTTTTTTTTAGCATTAAAACATTTTCAAAACTTTTTTTTAATACTCTTTGAATAAAACTATCGGTTGATGAAAACCATACATTTCACTGCCATATCTTAGATTTGATGCAATTCATGTGTTATAAAGAAATATAATTGATCTTAACTGATGCACATGTCATAAAAATAATAATTGTTTTTATTAATGCTAATGATAATTTATTTCAAACAGCAGCACGAAACTCGTGTGTGCTTCTATATGCCAAGCAAACATTATATAGGTTCTAATAAAGAATATTCAGTTGGATCGCTGTTTTGGGCTGTTTTAGGGAAAAAAGGTCTGTACAACCTTATGTGCTGTCACTATAAGTGCTGTAGGTTTTTTATTTGTCAATTCTGTGGATATGTATAAATTGTATATATCCATGCACAGAATTAACAATAAAACCTAGGCATTTACAGTTTCAAAATATCCGGATATACAGACTGTAGTTTACTAAAACAGCCAAAAACACCCTGTCCAACTGACTATTATTTAGCACCGTGGTCAGTTAAATATTTTTAAATATGTGAGACTTGTTTTGAATGATAACGAGCGTCGTATGATTCTCCTTTAGATAAAAGCAAAAAAATTCCATCAGCCTTGGTGGTCATAGCAACATTCATAGAGCGAGCCTCGATTTCATTGCTTGCATAATAAGTATTACCACAACCTGGTAGAAGAAGGCCAAGAAAAAAATGCCGGCCGTTTCTTCTCATTTGAAGTTTAGTTTAGAAATGGCTGCTTGCAGTAAGCCCGTTATTAATTCAGTATGTTTCAAATTTTTCAGTGTAATATATCTAGCTGGATTTTAGTGATTTCAAGGATATTTGAGGATGCATTTAAGGTTATTGCCGATACCCAGACGTAAGCTTTATGGCATAACGGGATCGGCACAAAACATTGTGACATAGTTACGACAAATAGTAACTTAGTTAGAAATTTGGTTCTTCACAGTTCCTGGCAAAAACATCGATCATAAAATACCAGCCGGACCCAAGAAGAGATGTGAGCAGTTTAATCACATTATTGAAGAAGAAATGTTAATACAAAATCTGGGTGTCGATGGGCTCATTACTCTTTTTTTTTAACGTTTTAAATCTTTCGGAATTGTGTCTTGGTTTGCGTTAATGACCTACCTGTCGACGCGCTCAATTCCCCCCTTTTGGGTATTTGGATTGGACTCTATAAACAAAAAGATTCTATCGACATGCATTTACACTTGGGCGTTTGAATTTTTCAACAAGAAATGGCCATTGTTTTCTCTCAGTAGCATTGTTTACTCACTTTTCGACTCACATTGGTGGAAAACTGGTGATGAGTTCAAGTATTGATGAGCTCATTAATCTTTTTTTCAACGTTGGAAACCTTTTGAATTGTGACTGAGGTTGGCACTAGTTACCTATCTGTTGACGCGCCATTAAACTTCAATTCCACATTTTGTAATATTTGTATAGGTCTCTGTCAACAAAATGATTCTATCGACATGCATTTTTCAGATGGGCGTTTGGCTTTTTCTGCAAGAATTTGCCTTCGTTTTCTCACAATGGTATTTTTTACTCATTTTTTTTTACTAACACTGGGGAAAAGTGTTGCTGAGTTCAAGTGAACTTAACAAAAAGCTACATAAGAAACGCTACTCAAACTGCTTTAAATTAAGTGAATTTAACAAAACGCTACATAAGAAATGTTACTCAAATTGCTTTAAATCAAGTTGGCTTAAACTCACGTTGCTTTAAGCTTTAAACCATCCTCCTCAGATAATAATAATAATAATAATAATAATAATAATAATATTTTGCCGCAGGAGCAGCAGGTCTGGCAAGGATCCGAGGATCACTAATAGCCAGCCTTGACTAAGCGCCACAGGAAAGCTAAGCTACAAAAGCAAAAAGAACAGATTTAAATACGAAATTACCAACAAAATTCAGGACGTTTCAAGAATGGTTTCAAGCAATGCTTCGACATGATTGACCGAAAATGTTTTGGACTGCGAGCAGTGACTACAGCTTCGGGAAGGGAGTTCCAGACAGGAACTACTCTCAAGGAAAAGAAGTTCCTTCTACAATCGCGGTGCGAAGCTTGTACGGCCAATTTAAAGGGGTGGCCACGTGTGTTGACACTTATCTTCAAACCGCATTATCTCACATCAATATAGAAAGTTAAACTTCTTTAACAACTACAGTTCATGCATTTCATTGTTGCTTTTACTCCTCCTGAACGGTGACGGATAGAAATAAGTGCGCACAACCCTAATGAAATGGTGGGTGCCTTTGCCACTCCATGAAAGACGAAAGCATTGTAAGATGAGTGAGGAATGGATAGCATGGTGAATTAAATCGACCTGGCATGAAATGAGCAGGGAGCTAGGCCATTCCAAGTTTAGCTAGTAAGTCCCTGTATACACTGCTCACCTAAAGAGATTTCAACTAAAAGCGACTGAGAGTTCAGGTCGACTTGAAGAAAGCAATGCAAGAAAGGTGCACCAACGATAGACCAAAAGTGAATACCAAAACTGGAATCATAAATGGCTTTTGCCTTAAGTGAAACTGATTTAAGTGCAATAAAATGAAACAAGCTGAAGAAAAACAAAAATAGAGGTAAACAAACGTAGGATTGCTTGGGTTAAAGTAAATTTAAAGAAATAAAATATTCATATGACAATAAAAATCACATCATTACATTATTAAAAGTATCCCTAACATTAACCACAACAACTTCCTGATAAAATTAGTAACATTAGTAAACTATTATTAGTAAACTAGTAAAATTAGTGCGTGGTAGTAGTTTACCACGCACTATGATTGTTAAAAACCTTGGCGTATGGTTCACTTCCGATTTGAAGGCTGAATTCCATTGCTATCATATTGTTAAAGCAGCCAACCAGCTTGGATTAAAAGTCGCTTGGATTAAAAAGCTTTTTACTTCTGGTGATGTAACCACCTTGGTACGTGCATTTAAAGTTTACGTTCGGCCCATTCTTGAGTATGCGAGCCCTGTCTGGTCCCCACACCTGGTCCGGGATATTAACCACATTGAAGCGGTCCAAAGGCGCTTTACAAAATCACTGCGTGGATTTAAATTTAAATCCTACGAAGATCGGCTCAAACTTCTAAACTACGACACTCCTGAGTTACTTCGTCTCAAGGCCGACCTTAATCTACCTTACTCTTTGTTGCATGGCCCTGTCACTTTTGGTTATTCAAAATTCTTCGAACTGCATACGAATTATCGGACTCGAGGGCATCCACTTAAACTGGTTTTGGGGTCTTCGCACACAAACTGCCGTAAATATTTTTTTGCTAACCGTGTTATAAAAGTGTGGAACAGTGTTCCTGGCGAGTTGGTGATGTTGCCAGCCCTGAATTCCTTTAAAGCAAAACTACATACATTGAATCTGTCAAGATTTCTGACGGTTACATAAGTCGGTTTTAGTTTGTTACTTTTTTGTTATTTAATCTTGTATAACGACGGACTTCTGTTCAGTATTGACATTTTTTAATTTAAAAAAAAAGTTTTATTGTATTTTTATGTTTGTATGACAACGGACTTCTGTCCTGTATTGACATTATTTTTTCATTTTTTCATTTTTATTTTATTATATCTTTTAGCTTGGTCAGTTCTCCCCGCCGTCCCTTTATACCCCATTTTAAAAATTGTTGTGCCATTTACTTTCTATTGTTGGCATCCTCCACGTCCCACTTTTAGGCTGACTTTTAGTGATCGCATCCGATCCTTGTCAGACTTGTTGCTTCGCAACTAATATTTTATTTATTTATTTATTTATATTCTGGTATACACTGGAAATTATAAATTTTGTTAAGTACTACAAGTATAAATTTAAATTCTTAGTAATAAAACAGTAATATGTACCGTCACTGCCTCCACCGAAGTCGTAGTCATCTACAGGAAAATGAATCAATAAACGACAATAAAATGTAAAATAAACAATAAATCACAAGCTAGAGGATAAACATACTGACAGTAAGTATTAGCGACTGGCCTATACAATAATATGAGCCAGAAAGAAAAGATTTCAGCTGACCATACTGGGTTTTGAACGCAGGACTTTCAATCCCATCTCAGAGCTGACTGTTCACAGCACTTACAATAAATTACAATTAACACAGACTTGGACAGACTTTTGTACTCTACTAGTAAATATGCCACCTCGGTCAGTGCCTTTCTGAGGATCATTCGCAAATTACCACTTGACCATTTTATAAGGCGGACCTATTAAACAGTTTTTACTTAATTTTATTCTCTCTTTTGGGTGCGGCGTAAGCGGCCTTGCGCCCTGCTGTTAACCTTGCTTACCAGCAAAAGATATTATTATTATATCAATGGCGCTTGTACTGAACATATATTTGCATTTAGAGGATGTAGCAGTGGCTTCAGTTAGACAACTATTTCAGTCAGCAATGCGGTAAGACTGACGCGCTTCATCCGAGGGCTAAGCGCGAGGATAACAATGCATTAGTTTTACCATGTTGTTGGTGAAAACCGTCGTTTAACTTATTGTACCCAGAGTTCATTGTTGGTAGAACATGCACACATTGTTGTTTGATTTCGAACTTTTCCCTTAGCTACTGATTATTGTTTGACACTATTACCAAGCACTTATACTTTGATACAAACAAAAACGTCAAGTGTGCCGTAAAAAAAAGGGGTTGTATGATTGAAGTTTCATTTTGCTTGTTAAAATGTACACGGATAAAAATTGGTGATTTTTAATTGAAATAATCAAATGTACAATTCAGAAAATTGCATCAGTTTAAGTGCTGTTGTGCTTTACGTAACAAATATGATTGGTAAAGCACAACAGCATTTACACGGATGCAATTTTCTGAATTGTACATTTGTTTATTTCAATTAAAAATCACCAATTTTTATCCGTGTACATTTTAATAAGTAAAATGAAACTTCAATCATATAACCCCCTTTTTTACGGCACACTTGACGTTTTTGTTTGTAATCCGTGTACCTTTTCTATGGCTATAGTGTTGCGCGATAAAGGTTTATGCATGCAGTCGATTGTTGCATGCACGAAGAATGGATCTAGAGTTTGTTGAGTGGCATTGTTCCCTAAATACAATGGTTAAAACAATGTAAAACATTCAGAATGATCGTTTAGGGTCCCGTATCTCCGGAATGGATTGACCAATTGAAAAAATGGTCCCCCTAAGGTTGAAGCCCAGGGAAATTTCTGGCTCAGATCATGTTTCAGATTAGAGGTAGGTGCAGTAGTTTTTTCTGAAACCGTGTTAGCCAAGAAGAACAAGAACAAGAACCAGAACAACAGCAAGAAGTGAACAGTTTTCAAATTTACGTGTGGCTTCCTACGGTTACTCTTGCATGGAATTGCATAAAAGTTGGTGTAAAGTTTGGAAAAGTTGCTATCTACTATCTGGCCAAGTTTGGTCGAAATATATTGAATAGAAATGGAGAAATTATTAGTTTCAGTTTTGCTGGAGAGAGGACCTCAATCATATAGCCGTGTATGATAAGCATAGGCTACCATATTGGTAATCCTTTCTTTTTTAGGGGGAGTGTTCCCAAAGTCAGAATCACCTATTAGTATAGTTATTACAATCTGTTTGGCCTGCGTCCATCAGTGGCATAAACTAACTATCACCCCGTGACTCCATTTCAGTGGTGCTAGCCCCACCACCTGCAGTTTTGCTCCCGAAATACCTGACTTTTTTTTCTCCTTTTTACCTAATTATGAATTCACTATTTCATGATTAATGGGGCACCCATCAGAGTTTTGTCCTCAGTTTTGTTACGGAAAATCTGAAGACTTTTTCTAGTATTTATATCCAGGATTGGGAGGCCGTTTAGGCTCAGGCCAGACTACTTTGTCACCCCAGTCAATCTGGCAGCTATGCTTCTGCCGACCATTCGTCCATACGCATGAATCTATATATACGTCTAAGTGTGCCTAAGACTGTTAACAAGTCAACTGCAGACAGCAATCTGTCTCTTTCTTGTAAACCTTACATATGACATAGTATACCTTATATCACGGATTAATAAAAAAAAAACTATAGTATATTCAGAATACTTTCGCTACAAGCGCGGAATGGAAAAAGAGCCTTTCATTACTCCTGCAAACTGCATTTAGTGCAAAAGAAACAACAACGGCCACTGTTTCTTCCTCTTCATTTCTAAAATGTATTTAAACATGCTGAAGCTCAAGATTCTCGTGTATATACGTTGTTGCAACGAAATTCAAGAGGCGAAAGTGAAATGAGCCCGCTGATCGGAAAAATTAAGCACTGTTGTTTCTCAGGATAAAACAACACAGTGATACATATGTCACCAGCGAGTGCATAAACTTAATGCTTTTCAGGAACTTCTCATTGAGGTCACTGCGGGTACAAGTTCATGTTGCAGTTATTAGGCAATCTTAAATAAATCCTAAACTGGAGACATGTATAACCTAGTTTCATTGGCAAACCTATTCCTACAATGCTATAACTACCCTCTCGCGAGATTTATGAATACATGCATGTTATATTCAGAGTATAAGTTCACTTCTGAACAATAAACCAAAGGTCATAAGGTGGGATGTATTTCTTGCATAAGCTAAGTGCCATACTTCCTAGAATGGGTGCTCAGGCTTTTATTATTTTTGAGAGCCATGAAATACAGCAGTTACAAAATATGTGTCCATTCAGAAAATTAAAATATCTGTTGAAATTGTAAATCTGCACCTAACACTGATCTAAGAACTATTTTATCCCATCCAACTACTACTCGGTTAAACAACGTCTACATGGTTAAACAATTATACATGAACGTCTATTTTCCTATTCTTGGTGAACGTGTGATGTGTTTGTTGTAATAAACTTTTGTCAAAACTTATGATTGTTGATGGGTCAGATTAAAGAATGCGTGTTTTAGATAAACACGTATAGTTTTAAACCAAATAAAGCTACGTTGGGTCTCGAAATTAGCTGCATTGAAACGATAGAAAGGTGTATTTATTTCGTAGATGCAGGCTTTCAGAGCTGAGGTGAATTATTTAAAGTGGTACATGTGCGAGCATTGACAGCATGAAAAAAAAATATTGCAACAATTTTGGTGCATGTTGTGATATGTAGCTTTATCGGTAGGTTAAAGGATTGCACTATGTTGCACAAAGACTTACTTATTTATTTCCAGTGGAGCGAGACGAACAAAAATCAGCGTTTGTTATCAAGTGTGTGCAAAAATGAGCTAAAAAATTCAAACCTCTGAGGAAATTCATCATCCACTTTGTTTAGCGTTATTACATTTGCATCACTGGAGGGGATGGCAAATTTGGAAACAAAACAAAGGAGCTCAGTCCATCACACTTTTCAATTAATATTGCCTCACTCATTGTAGGGCACATTTAGACTGATTGAATAATGCTGTCGTAGTAATTAGCTAACAGATTACCGGCTCACTCATAAGAGTCACAGGATGCGCTGATTAAGTGAGCAAAGTGAACGAAAATCAGCGTTTGTTTAGTCTTAAGTAAAACTGAAGCCGTTAGTATTCATAAGCAGACCAAAAGGGTTCAAAAGAAACTTATTTTGATGCTGCATAGGCATACAAATGATAGACTAAACCACACCAATTTTTCAAACGGTGCATAGAACACCAAAGTGAATAAAATGATATACAACGTTTGTTTGCCATCGGATGCAAAAATGAGATTGAAGAACGTAATTTTTCACAACATGGGATGCGTTTAAGGTTATTGCGGATACCCTAAAATTAGCTTCATGGTATGACGGGATCGACACAAAACCTTTGACATAGTTACAATAAATCGGTTTAGTTATGAATTTTGCGTTGTATTGATCCATGCAAAAACGTAGATCGTAAAATACCATCTGGACTTATGAAGTGATGTGAGCATTTTAAACATGTTATTGAAGAAAAGTTAATACAAAATTTTGATTGTCGACGGACGCATTACTCTTGCTTTTTAAAGTTTGAAACCGTTTAGAATTGCTTAGGTTGGCGCTAAAGAACAACCTGTCGACGCGCTATGAAGCCTCAATCCCCCCTTTTTGGTATTTTCATTGGTCTCTGTAAACAAAAAGATTTTATCGACATGTAATTGCACTTGGCGTTTGACTTTATCAACGAGAATTGGACATCGTTTTCTCTTAGTAACATTGTTTACTCTCTTTTTGACTCACACTGGTCAAAAATTGGTGGTGAGTTTCAGTGTAGATGGGCTCATTACTCTTTTTTTCAGCGTTGGAAACCTTTTGAATTGTGACTGAGGTCGGCACTGATTTTGTAGCTATCGAAGTGCCATTAACCTCAATTGCGCCTTTCTCAACATAAAGATTCTATCAACGTGCATTTTTCAGATGGGTGTTTGGCTTTTTCAACAAGAATTGACCTTCGTTTTTTTAATAGTAGCATTGTTTACTCACTTTCGACTCCAACTAGGGGAAAACTGGTGGCGAGTTAAACTTAATAGAAAGCCATGTAAGAAACGTTTCTCAAATTGCTTTAAATCAAGTTGACATAAACTGACGTTGCTTTAAGCTTTAAAGCACTTTCCTCAGATTAACTTCAAACTGCATTATCTCAAACTACCATCTCCCACCAATATAGAAAGTTAAAGTGCTTTAAATACTACAGCTCATGCATTTCATCGTTCCTGAACGATGATGGATCGAAATAAGTGCACACAAATCTATGGAAATGGAGGGTGCCTTTGTCATTTTGATTTAAACTCGTGTTGCTTTAAGCTTTAAAGTATCCTCCTCAGATTAACTTCAAAGTGCACTATCTCAAACTACCTTCACCCACCTGTACAGAAAGTTAAAGTGCTTTACAGACTACAGTCCATGCATTTCATCGTTGCTTTAACTCCTCCTGAATGGTAACGGATCGAAATAAGTGCACATAAACCTAATGAAATTGAGAGTGCTTTTGCCACCCCTTAAAGACGAGTGCAAGATGAGTGAGGAACGGATAGCATGGTGAATTAAATCGACCTTGCATGAAATGGACTGTACGCTATGTCATTCTAAGTTCAGCTAGTTAAGTCCCTGTGTTCACTGTTCTCTTAAAGAGATTTCAACTTAAAACGATTGTGAGTTCAGATCAACTTGAATAAAGAAATGCAAGAAAGGTGCACCAACGATATACCAAACGTGAATACCAAAACTTGAACCATAAATGGCTTTTGTCACAAGTAAAACTGATCCAAGTGCTATAAAATAAAGCAAGCTTAAGAAAAACAAAAAAGAAGGTAAACGAATGTTGGATTGCTTGGGTTGAAGTAAATTTTAAAAATCAAACATTCATATAACAATAAAAATCACATCATTACATTATTAAAAATAGCCCTAACATTAACCAAAACAACTTCCTGATAAATAATACATTAGTGATATAGTCTGGTATACACTGGAAAATTAAGTTTTGTTAAGTACTAGAGATATAAAATTAAGTTCTTAGTAATAAAATAGTAATATGTATCGTCACTGCCTCCACCGAAGTCATAGTCATCTACAGGAAAATAAATCAATAAACGACAATAAAATGCAACATAAACAATAAATCACAAGATAGAAAATAAATGTACTGACAATACGTATTAACGACTGGCCCTTGACACAATAATGTGAGCCAGAAAGAAAAGATTTCAGCACACCATACTAGCTTACTGACGCAGGATTAATTTAGTCTCATCTCAGGGCTCACTGTTCACAGCACTTACAATAAAAACTTGGACAGACTTTTGTACTTTACCAGTAATGTGAAAGGTACTTTAATGAAAATGCATTTGCATTTAGAGGAAGGGAGTAGCAGTATCAGTTGGACGATTGTCTACGTTAACATTGCGGTAAGACTGTCGCGTTTCACCGAAGGTTCGGTCCGAGATAACAATGGAGCAGTTTTACCGCATTATTGGTGAAAACCGTCGTCTAACTGATTTGTGCCCAGAGTCTATTGTTGGTAGAACGTGCACACATTGTTCTTCGATTTCGAACTTTTTCTCTGGCTACTTACTATTGTTCAACAATACTACCAAGAACTTATACTTTGATAAGTCAAAGCTACCATATTGGCCATCCTTTCTTTTTTAGGGGGAGTTGTTCCCAAAGGCAGAATCACTTATTAACGTCGTTATTACTGTCTGTTTGGCCTTCGTCCATCAGGGCCATAAACTAATTGTTGCCCCTTGACTCCATTTCAGTGGTACCCCTCATCTCCGTTTTGCCCTCGAAATATCTGTCGTTCAATATGCATTCATGATTTCATGATTAATGGGGAGTCCATTAGTGCTTTGTCCTCAGTTTTGTAACGGACAATCTGAAGATTTTTTTGTTATTTATAGCTAGGATTGGGAAGCCATTTAGGGTCTGGGCGTCCTACCTCGCCACCCCAGTCAATCTGTTAGCTATGCCCCTGCCAGCCATTCGTCCATACTCATGAACCTGTATATATGTGTAAGTGTGCCATATACATAATACAAGTCCTAATAAAGAATATTCAGTTGAATCGCTGTTTTGGGATGTTTTAGGAAAATAAGGTCTGTCGACCTTCTGTGTTGTAACTATAATTGCGTAGGTTATTTATTTGTCAATTCTGTGCATATACATGTACAGGGTGTTCGGAAATAGGTGTCAAATATTTTGAGGGTCCGCTGTGTGATCAAAGATAAGAAGAAAAAGTCCTATAAACATGGGTCCGGAAATGCACCAGTCTTTAGTTACAGCCCCCCCAGGTTTGGGGTAAACAGTTCTTAAATACCTCGTAATGATTCACCGTTTCCATTCCAAACTCAGGATATGTGCCATATCATACCTGGTATTTCAGTACTTCATAATACAGTATTGGGTCGCACAACTTATCAGAGGGAGAGGTAATTTTCTTATGGGGGGGGGGGGGATCAAAC